>ABKE04000032.1:0-108380 GCA_000180635.4 Pristionchus pacificus
AGAGAGTGGCTAGAGAGTGGCTGGGAGAAGGAGAGAGTGGCTAGAGAGTGGCTAGAGAGTGGCTAGAGAGTGGCTGGGAGAAGGAGAGAGTGGCTAGAGAGTGGCTGGGAGAAGGAGAGAGTGGCTAGAGAGTGGCTGGAGAGAAGGAGAGAGTGGCTAGAGAGTGGCTGGGAGAAGGAGAGAGTGGCTAGAGAGTGGCTGGGAGATGGAGAGAGTGGCTAGAGAGTGGCTGGGAGAAGGAGAGAGTGGCTAGAGAGTGGCTGGGAGAAGGAGAGAGTGGCTAGAGAGTGGCTGGGAGAAGGAGAGAGTGGCTAGAGAGTGGCTGGGAGAAGGAGAGAGTGGCTAGAGAGTGGCTGGGAGAAGGAGAGAGTGGCTAGAGAGTGGCGGGAGAAGGAGAGAGTGGCTAGAGAGTGGCTGGGAGAAGGAGAGAGTGGCTAGAGAGTGGCTGGGAGAAGAGAGAGTGGCTAGAGAGTGGCTGGGAGAAGGAGAGAGTGGCTAGAGAGTGGCTGGGAGAAGGAGAGAGTGGCTAGAGAGTGGCTGGGAGAAGGAGAGAGTGGCTAGAGAGTGGCTGGGAGAAGGAGAGAGTGGCTAGAGAGTGGCTAGAGAGTGGCTGGGAGAAGGAGAGAGTGGCTAGAGAGTGGCTGGAGAAGGAGAGAGTGGCTAGAGAGTGGCTGGGAGAAGGAGAGAGTGGCTAGAGAGTGGCTGGAGAAGGAGAGAGTGGCTAGAGAGTGGCTGGGAGAAGGAGAGTGGCTAGAGAGTGGCTGGGAGAAGGAGAGAGTGGCTAGAGAGTGGCTGGGAGAAGGAGAGAGTGGCTAGAGAGTGGCTGGGAGAAGGAGAGAGTGGCTAGAGAGTGGCTGAGAGAGTGGCTAGAGAGTGGCTGGGAGAAGGAGAGAGTGGCTAGAGAGTGGCTGGGAGAAGGAGAGAGTGGCTAGAGAGTGGCTGGGAGAAGGAGAGAGTGGCTAGAGAGTGGCTGGGAGAAGGAGAGAGTGGCTAGAGAGTGGCTGGGAGAAGGAGAGAGTGGCTAGAGAGTGGCTGGGAGAGGAGAGAGTGGCTAGAGAGTGGCTGGGAGAAGGAGAGAGTGGCTAGAGAGTGGCTGGGAGAAGGAGAGAGTGGCTAGAGAGTGGCTGAGAGAAGGAGAGAGTGGCTAGAGAGTGGCTGGGAGAAGGAGAGAGTGGCTAGAGAGTGGCTGGGAGAAGGAGAGAGTGGCTAGAGAGTGGCTGGGAGAAGGAGAGAGTGGCTAGAGAGTGGCTGGGAGAAGGAGAGAGTGGCTAGAGAGTGGCTGGGAGAAGGAGAGAGTGGCTAGAGAGTGGCTGGGGGGAGAGAGTGGCTAGAGAGTGGCTGGGAGAAGGAGAGGGTGGCTGGGTAGAGAGTGGCTGGGAGAAGGAGAGAGTGGCTAGAGAGTGGCTGGGAGAAGGAGAGAGTGGCTAGAGAGTGGCTGGGAGAAGGAGAGAGTGGCTAGAGAGTGGCTGGGAGAAGGAGAGAGTGGCTAGAGAGTGGCTGGGAGAAGGAGAGTGGCTAGAGAGTGGCTGGGAGAAGGAGAGAGTGGCTAGAGAGTGGCTGGGAGAAGGAGAGAGTGGCTAGAGAGTGGCTGGGAGAAGGAGAGAGTGGCTAGAGAGTGGCTAGAGAGTGGGCTAGAGAGTGGCTGGGAGAAGGAGAGAGTGGCTAGAGAGTGGCTGGGAGAAGGAGAGAGTGGCTAGAGAGTGGCTGGGAGAAGGAGAGAGTGGCTAGAGAGTGGCTGGGAGAAGGAGAGAGTGGCTAGAGAGTGGCTGGGAGAAGGAGAGAGTGGCTAGAGAGTGGCTGGGAGAAGGAGAGAGTGGCTAGAGAGTGGCTGGGAGAAGGAGAGAGTGGCTAGAGAGTGGCTGGGAGAAGGAGAGAGTGGCTAGAGAGTGGCTGGAGATGGAGAGAGTGGCTAGAGAGTGGCTGGGAGAAGGAGAGAGTGGCTAGAGAGTGGCTGGGAGAAGGAGAGAGTGGCTAGAGAGTGGCTGGGAGAAGGAGAGAGTGGCTAGAGAGTGGCTGGGAGAAGGAGAGAGTGGCTAGAGAGTGGCTGGGAGAAGGAGAGAGTGGCTAGAGAGTGGCTAGAGAGTGGCTAGAGAGTGGCTGGGAGAAGGAGAGAGTGGCTAGAGAGTGGCTGGGAGAAGGAGAGAGTGGCTAGAGAGTGGCTGGGAGAAGGAGAGAGTGGCTAGAGAGTGGCTGGGAGAAGGAGAGAGTGGCTAGAGAGTGGCTGGGAGAAGGAGAGAGTGGCTAGAGAGTGGCTGGGAGAAGGAGAGAGTGGCTAGAGAGTGGCTGGGAGAAGGAGAGAGTGGCTAGAGAGTGGCTGGGAGAAGGAGAGAGTGGCTAGAGAGTGGCTAGAGAGTGGCTAGAGAGTGGCTGGGAGAAGGAGAGAGTGGCTAGAGAGTGGCTGGGAGAAGGAGAGAGTGGCTAGAGAGTGGCTGGGAGAAGGAGAGAGTGGCTAGAGAGTGGCTGGGAGAAGGAGAGAGTGGCTAGAGAGTGGCTGGGAGAAGGAGAGAGTGGCTAGAGAGTGGCTGGGAGAAGGAGAGAGTGGCTAGAGAGTGGCTGGGAGAAGGAGAGAGTGGCTAGAGAGTGGCTGGGAGAAGGAGAGAGTGGCTAGAGAGTGGCTGGGAGAAGGAGAGAGTGGCTAGAGAGTGGCTGGAGAAGGAGAGGAGAGAGAGTGGCTAGAGAGTGGCTGGGAGAGAGAGTGGCTGGGAGGGGAGAGTGGCTAGAGAGTGGCTGGGAGAAGGAGAGAGTGGCTAGAGAGTGGCTGGGAGAAGGAGAGAGTGGCTAGAGAGTGGCTGGGAGAGGAGAGAGTGGCTAGAGAGTGGCTGGGAGAAGGAGAGAGTGGCTAGAGAGTGGCTGGGAGAAGGAGAGAGTGGCTAGAGAGTGGCTGGGAGAAGGAGAGAGTGGCTAGAGAGTGGCTGGGAGATGGAGAGAGTGGCTAGAGAGTGGCTGGGAGAAGGAGAGAGTGGCTAGAGAGTGGCTGGGAGAAGGAGAGAGTGGCTAGAGAGTGGCTGGGAGAAGGAGAGAGTGGCTAGAGAGTGGCTGGAGAAGGAGAGAGTGGCTAGAGAGTGGCTGGGAGAAGGAGAGAGTGGCTAGAGAGTGGCTGGGAGAAGGAGAGAGTGGCTAGAGAGTGGCTGGGAGAAGGAGAGAGTGGCTAGAGAGTGGCTGGGAGAAGGAGAGAGTGGCTAGAGAGTGGCTGGAGAAGGAGAGAGTGGCTAGAGAGTGGCTGAGAGAAGGAGAGAGTGGCTAGAGAGTGGCTGGGAGAAGGAGAGAGTGGCTAGAGAGTGGCTGGGAGAAGGAGAGAGTGGCTAGAGAGTGGCTGGGAGAAGGAGAGAGTGGCTAGAGAGTGGCTGGGAGAAGGAGAGAGTGGCTAGAGAGTGGCTGGGAGAAGGAGAGAGTGGCTAGAGAGTGGCTGGGAGAAGGAGAGAGTGGCTAGAGAGTGGCTAGAGAGTGGCTAGAGAGTGGCTGGGAGAAGGAGAGAGTGGCTAGAGAGTGGCTGGGAGAAGGAGAGAGTGGCTAGAGAGTGGCTGAGAGAAGGAGAGAGTGGCTAGAGAGTGGCTGGAGAGATGAGAGAGTGGCTAGAGAGTGGCTGGGAGAAGGAGAGAGTGGCTAGAGAGTGGCTGGGAGAGGAGAGAGTGGCTAGAGAGTGGCTTGGGAGAAGGAGAGAGTGGCTAGAGAGTGGCTGAGGAGAAGGAGAGAGTGGCTAGAGAGGGGCTGGAGAAGGAGAGAGTGGCTAGAGAGTGGCTGGGAGAAGGAGAGAGTGGCTAGAGAGTGGCTGGGGAGAAGGAGAGAGTGGGCTAGAGAGTGGTTGGGAGAAGGAGAGAGTGGCTAGAGAGTGGCTGGGAGATGGAGAGAGTGCTAGAGAGTGGCTGGGAGAAGGAGAGAGTGGCTAGAGAGTGGCTGGGAGAAGGAGAGTGGCTAGAGAGTGGTTGGGAGAAGGAGAGATTGCTAGAGAGTGGCTGGGAGAAGGAGAGAGTGGCTAGAGAGTGGCTGGGAGAAATGAGAGGAGAAAGTGGCTGAGAGATGGCTAGAGATGAAAGGAGAGAGTTGGCTAGGAGTGCTGGGAGTGGCTAGAGAGTGGCTAGAGAGTGGCTAGAGAGTGGCTGGGAGAAGGAGAGAGTGGCTAGAGAGTGGCTGGGAGATGGAGAGAGTGGCTAGAGAGTGGCTGAGGAGAAGGAGAGAGTGGCTAGAGAGTGGCTGGGAGAAGGAGAGAGTGGCTAGAGAGTGGCTGGGAGAAGGAGAGAGTGGCTAGAGAGTGGTTGGGAGAAGGAGAGAGTGGCTAGAGAGTGGCTGGGAGATGGAGAGAGTGGCTAGAGAGTGGCTGGGAGAAGGAGAGAGTGGCTAGAGAGTGGCTGGGAGAAGGAGAGAGTGGCTAGAGAGTGGCTGGGAGAAGGAGAGAGTGGCTAGAGAGTGGCTAGAGAGTGGCTAGAGAGTGGCTGGGAGAAGGAGAGAGTGGCTAGAGAGTGGCTGGGAGATGGAGAGAGTGGCTAGAGAGTGGCTGAGAGAAGGAGAGAGTGGCTAGAGAGTGGCTGGGAGAAGGAGAGATTGGCTAGAGAGTGGCTGGGAGAAGGAGAGAGTGGCTAGAGAGTGGTTGGGAGAAGGAGAGAGTGGCTAGAGAGTGGCTGGGAGATGGAGAGAGTGGCTAGAGAGTGGCTGGGAGAAGGAGAGAGTGGCTAGAGAGTGGCTGGGAGAAGGAGAGTGGCTAGAGAGTGGTTGGGAGAAGGAGAGAGTGGCTAGAGAGTGGCTGGGAGATGGAGAGAGTGGCTAGAGAGTGGCTGGGAGAAGGAGAGAGTGGCTAGAGAGTGGCTGAGAGAAGGAGAGAGTGGCTAGAGAGTGGCTGGGAGAAGGAGAGAGTGGCTAGAGAGTGGTTGGGAGAAGGAGAGAGTGGCTAGAGAGTGGCTGGGAGATGGAGAGAGTGGCTAGAGAGTGGCTGGGAGAAGGAGAGAGTGGCTAGAGAGTGGCTGGGAGAAGGAGAGTGGCTAGAGAGTGGCTGGGAGAAGGAGAGAGTGGCTAGAGAGTGGCTGGGAGATGGAGAGAGTGGCTAGAGAGTGGCTGGGAGATGGAGAGAGTGGCTAGAGAGTGGCTGAGAGAAGGAGAGAGGGGCTAGAGAGTGGCTGGGAGAAGGAAGAGAGTGGCTAGAGAGTGGCTGGAGAAGGAGAGAGTGGCTAGAGAGTGGTTGGGGAGAAGGAGAGAGTGGCTAGAGAGTGGCTGGTGAGATGGAGAGAGTGGCTAGAGAGTGGCTGGGAGAAGGAGAGAGTGGCTAGAGAGTTGGTTGGGAGAAGGAGAGAGTGGCTAGAGAGTGGTTGGGAGAGAGGAGAGAGTGGCTAGAGAGGGCTGGGAGATGGAGAGAGTGGCTAGAGAGTGGCTGGGAGAGGAGAGAGTGGCTAGAGAGTGGTTGGGAGAATGAGAGAGTGGCTAGAGAGTGGCTGGGAAAGGAGAGAGTGGCTAGAGAGTGGCTGAGAGAAGGAGAGAGGGGCTAGAGAGTGGCTGGGAGATGGAGAGAGTGTCTAGAGAGTGGCTGGGAGAAGAGAGAGTGGCTAGAGAGTGGCTGGGAGAAGGAGAGAGTGGCTAGAGAGTGGCTGGGAGATGGAGAGAGTGGCTAGAGAGTGGCTGAGAGAAGGAGAGAGTGGCTAGAGAGTGGCTGAGAGAAGGAGAGAGTGGCTAGAGAGTGGCTGGGAGATGGAGAGAGTGGCTAGAGAGTGGCTGGGAGAAGGAGAGAGTGGCTAGAGAGTGGTTGGGAGAAGGAGAGAGTGGCTAGAGAGTGGCTGGGAGATGGAGAGAGTGGCTAGAGAGTGGCTGGGAGAAGGAGAGAGTGGCTAGAGAGTGGCTGGGAGAAGGAGAGAGTGGCTAGAGAGTGGCTAGAGAGTGGCTAGAGAGTGGCTGGGAGAAGGAGAGAGTGGCTAGAGAGTGGTTGGGAGAAGGAGAGAGTGGCTAGAGAGTGGCTGAGAGAAGGAGAGAGTGGCTAGAGAGTGGCTGGGAGAAGGAGAGAGTGGCTAGAGAGTGTCTGGGAGATGGAGAGAGTGGCTAGAGAGTGGCTGGGAGAAGGGGAGAGTGGCTAGAGAGTGGCTGGGAGAAGGAGAGAGTGGCTAGAGAGTGGCTGGGAGATGGAGAGAGTGGCTAGAGAGTGGCTGAGAGAAGGAGAGAGTGGCTAGAGAGTGGCTGAGAGAAGGAGAGAGTGGCTAGAGAGTGGCTGGGAGATGGAGAGAGTGGCTAGAGAGTGGCTGGGAGAAGGAGAGAGTGGCTAGAGAGTGGTTGGGAGAAGGAGAGAGTGGCTAGAGAGTGGCTGGGAGATGGAGAGAGTGACTAGAGAGTGGCTGGGAGAAGGAGAGAGTGGCTAGAGAGTGGTTGGGAGAAGGAGAGAGTGGCTAGAGAGTGGTTGGGAGAAGGAGAGAGTGGCTAGAGAGTGGCTGGGAGATGGAGAGAGTGGCTAGAGAGTGGCTGGGAGAAGGAGAGAGTGGCTAGAGAGTGGTTGGGAGAAGGAGAGAGTGGCTAGAGAGTGGCTGGGAGAAGGAGAGAGTGGCTAGAGAGTGGCTGAGAGAAGGAGAGAGTGGGCTAGAGAGTGGCTGGGAGAAGGAGAGAGTGGCTAGAGAGTGGCTGAGAGAAGGAGAGAGTGGCTAGAGAGTGGCTGGGAGATGGAGAGAGTGGCTAGAGAGTGGCTGGGAGAAGGAGAGAGTGGCTAGAGAGTGGCTGGGAGAAGGAGAGAGTGGCTAGAGAGTGGCTGGGAGATGGAGAGAGTGGCTAGAGAGTGGCTGAGAGAAGGAGAGAGTGGCTAGAGAGTGGCTGAGAGAAGGAGAGAGTGGCTAGAGAGTGGCTGGGAGATGGAGAGAGTGGCTAGAGAGTGGCTGGGAGAAGGAGAGAGTGGCTAGAGAGTGGTTGGGAGAAGGAGAGAGTGGCTAGAGAGTGGCTGGGAGATGGAGAGAGTGGCTAGAGAGTGGCTGGGAGAAGGAGAGAGTGGCTAGAGAGTGGTTGGGAGAAGGAGAGAGTGGCTAGAGAGTGGTTGGGAGAAGGAGAGAGTGGCTAGAGAGTGGCTGGGAGATGGAGAGAGTGGCTAGAGAGTGGCTGGGAGAAGGAGAGAGTGGCTAGAGAGTGGTTGGGAGAAGGAGAGAGTGGCTAGAGAGTGGCTGGGAGAAGGAGAGAGTGGCTAGAGAGTGGCTGAGAGAAGGAGAGAGTGGCTAGAGAGTGGCTGGGTGAAGGAGAAAGTGGCTAGAGAGTGGCTGGGAGATGGAGAGAGTGGCTAGAGAGTGGTTGGGAGAAGGAGAGAGTGGCTAGAGAGTGGCTGGGAGAAGGAGAGAGTGGCTAGAGAGTGGCTGAGAGAAGGAGAGAGTGGCTAGAGAGTGGCTGGGAGAAGGAGAGAGTGGCTAGAGAGTGGCTGAGAGAAGGAGAGAGTGGCTAGAGAGTGGCTGGGAGATGGAGAGAGTGGCTAGAGAGTGGCTGGGAGAAGGAGAGAGTGGCTAGAGAGTGGCTGGGAGAAGGAGAGAGTGGCTAGAGAGTGGCTGGGAGATGGAGAGAGTGGCTAGAGAGTGGCTGAGAGAAGGAGAGAGTGGCTAGAGAGTGGCTGAGAGAAGGAGAGAGTGGCTAGAGAGTGGCTGGGAGATGGAGAGAGTGGCTAGAGAGTGGCTGGGAGAAGGAGAGAGTGGCTAGAGAGTGGTTGGGAGAAGGA
This sequence comes from Pristionchus pacificus, assembly GCA_000180635.4. NCBI lineage: Eukaryota > Metazoa > Nematoda > Chromadorea > Rhabditida > Neodiplogasteridae > Pristionchus > Pristionchus pacificus. The sequence continues at coordinate 7,655 of ABKE04000032.1, forward strand.
GAGAGTGGCTAGAGAGTGGCTGGGAGATGGAGAGAGTGGCTAGAGAGTGGCTGGGAGAAGGAGAGAGTGGCTAGAGAGTGGTTGGGAGAAGGAGAGAGTGGCTAGAGAGTGGTTGGGAGAAGGAGAGAGTGGCTAGAGAGTGGCTGGGGGATGGAGAGAGTGGCTAGAGAGTGGCTGGGAGAAGGAGAGAGTGGCTAGAGAGTGGTTGGGAGAAGGAGAGAGTGGCTAGAGAGTGGCTGGGAGAAGGAGAGAGTGGCTAGAGAGTGGCTGAGAGAAGGAGAGAGTGGCTAGAGAGTGGCTGGGTGAAGGAGAAAGTGGCTAGAGAGTGGCTGGGAGATGGAGAGAGTGGCTAGAGAATGGCTGGGAGAAGGAGAGAGTGGCTAGAGAGTGGCTAGAGAGTGGCTAGAGAGTGGCTGGGAGAAGGAGAGAGTGGCTAGAGAGTGGTTGGGAGAAGGAGAGAGTGGCTAGAGAGTGGCTGAGAGAAGGAGAGAGTGGCTAGAGAGTGGCTGGGAGAAGGAGAGAGTGGCTAGAGAGTGTCTGGGAGATGGAGAGAGTGGCTAGAGAGTGGCTGGGAGAAGGGGAGAGTGGCTAGAGAGTGGCTGGGAGAAGGAGAGAGTGGCTAGAGAGTGGCTGGGAGATGGAGAGAGTGGCTAGAGAGTGGCTGAGAGAAGGAGAGAGTGGCTAGAGAGTGGCTGAGAGAAGGAGAGAGTGGCTAGAGAGTGGCTGGGAGATGGAGAGAGTGGCTAGAGAGTGGCTGGGAGAAGGAGAGAGTGGCTAGAGAGTGGTTGGGAGAAGGAGAGAGTGGCTAGAGAGTGGCTGGGAGATGGAGAGAGTGGCTAGAGAGTGGCTGGGAGAAGGAGAGAGTGGCTAGAGAGTGGTTGGGAGAAGGAGAGAGTGGCTAGAGAGTGGTTGGGAGAAGGAGAGAGTGGCTAGAGAGTGGCTGGGAGATGGAGAGAGTGGCTAGAGAGTGGCTGGGAGAAGGAGAGAGTGGCTAGAGAGTGATTGGGAGAAGGAGAGAGTGGCTTCTTTGCTGAGCTTTCGTTTCTCCCTCGTCTCTCGAGCCAATGAGATAGCATGAGGAAAGAGGAGTGCGAGTGGCGATTCTGCATTTTTCCACGTCGACCCTTCCTTTCAGTCCTTTCACTCCCTTTCACTCCCCTGACCGCGGGGATTGAAAGTCGTCCTCACACGCCCACTTAATGAGATCCTCCTCCGATAATGAAGTGAGTGACGCTCTCACGGCGTCGCTTCTTCCAGAAAAGTGAATTGGATATGAGTAGGGACTCTCGAGAGAAATCTGCAGAGTAATCTTATACTCATGCAAACAAGAGAGCACACCGAAATCCCTACGCAGCACACACAAAACTGTTTATGAATTCATTTACGCACGCAGCCAGCTCCCACTCTTCCGGGGGTAGGAATGACAGGAACTCTCTTAATGTCACCTACTCTCTCGTCTCTCTGACCGATGCTTTATCCGGTCAGACCACGCTTTTCCTGGAGACGCCTCGGGGCGAAAGACCATTGCGCAGGGGAAATAAGAGATGCGGGCGCTTGACAGGAAATGAGTCTCCTAATTTCGGGTGCTCTCTCGCCCGCTCTCTAACCGGCGAGAGAGTGTGTGATATGAAGAGAGCGCTTCCGGCGAAGCTCCATCTCTAATGGAAAGAGCACGAACGAGTGAGCGAAAGAAGGGGACTAATGAAGCAGTCAGAATGACGTTATTATTGAGTCGTTAACACAGCGCATAGTAATCATTTTCTCATGTACCCGAATAGAATGTACAATGGTTTTATTGCCACTCCTTTCTCAGCATATCGAAGTATGTTTTCGTTGCGACTTCGTATTCGGTTTCTTGAGAAGGCAGGTGCTTTTCATCGATAGACATTCGAAGCAGATATCGAACAATTTTCCTCTCCAACAGGAGAATTCGAGAAATGACGAGGACACACGACCTGCCGTTGGTGATTTTTTTAACAAAGGGAGCGAAGCACTTACAGTGATAACCACACGTCATTCAGTGCGACGCAAATATGCCTGAGTGTATCAAAACCGATGTTGGGAGGAATGAGCACATAGAGGAAGGTGAGGCCAAACGCAGGCAGTGAACAAAGTATAAGTGGTAGTGCGACTTTCTTGAATAACTGCAAAACATTCGAATGAGGTTGTGAACAATCTGTCACTTCATCTCTGTGACTCCAATTTGCATGGCATATTTTGGACAGTGGATGACTCGGCGACATACCCGGAGAAGAGCGATGTTCTCTTTGATTTGTCTGCTTCTTGAAACAGAGTAAGTATCCGTATCCGACCTCACTTTCGTCGACTCAAGCTCTCGTGAATTGTGACGATGAATTGCAGTGTATACCTAAGCATGTTTCAAATTACTCGTATTTCATTTTTTTAAAATGCTCACGATAATCCCCACTATCGCGCAGACGGAGAAAAAGGTCATAGTTACGATGTTCGTGATGAAATCTTCAATTAGTATTTACATATGAGGCCGTTTGCGAAAGAATCGGGCAGATCCGGTGGGATCTGGCACAGCTCAAAAATGTTGATTCTCTGAAACTCACAGTTTTGGGGTTCTCGAGGGTGCTGATGACGATGAGCATCGTCATTTTTCATGTCGAGCCTCCGTTGACTCCAGACGACGTCACGTCGATAACGGCTTTTACTAAATATCTCGGTCCCCAAAATCACTAAAAATAAGTCAGTATGGTTCCCGGGGTAGATTTTTATGCTGATTACGCCTGTCTACTTCATTTTTGATAATTTTCAAAAGTAAAATTCAAAAATGGAACTTTTCACAGAGGCGTCTGCGGGCGTAGCAACCTACACAGATCGGACCGGCGTGGCGAGATTAGTCTACAGCTAAAATTTGAGCCAATTCTACCTTGAGACTTTTGAGATTGGAGTGAGGAAGTGAGCCGAGATTGTAAGTAAAAAGTGACATCCTACCCTTGTTTCCTCCCTATCTTCTTCCTATCTCAATCGGAAGTCTGTCTCTCCCCTTCTCTCTGTCTGCACTCTCTCACTCTACCACACTCTCTCGTCGAGGGAAGGGATGGGAAGAAGATCGGATGCCATCAAGGAGACACACGGACAGATTAGCCTTCAATTTCGGCTTACTTCCTCACTCCAATCTCAAAAGTCTCAAGGCAGAATTGGCTCAAATTTTAGCTGTAGACTAATCTCGCCAGGCCGGTCCGATCTGTGAAGGTTGCTAAGCCCGCAGATGCCTCAGTGAAAAGTTCCATTTTTTAGGTTTACTTTAGAAAAAAAAAAAAAAAAAAAGAAAAAAAAAAAAAGAAAATTGAAGTAGACAGGCGTGATCAGCATAAAAAGCTATTCCGGGAACCATACTCACTTATTTTTAGTGATTTTTGGGACCGAGATATTTAGCAAAACCCGTTATCGACGTGAGTCAACGGAGGCTCGACATGAAAAATGACGATGCTCATCGTCATCAGCACCCTCTAGAACCCCAAAACTGTGAGTTTCAGAGAATCAACATTTTTGAGCTGTGCTAACCCTTGCTCGATTCTATCGCAAACGGCCTCATATTACTTGCAGAATTGAAGTGGTAACTCGCCATAGACAAGCAGTAGTCCCTCACAATATGCTACAATGTGCATGAGTGCTTCTTGGGCGATGAAAAATGCAAGAGTGGCCCGGTTACTTCGGTCATACCTTACGCAAATTGCACAATTTTTCAAACATAATTTGAATTGATTACCATGCCCAATACTTAGTCGCGATCCACCTGTCAAAAGCGAGGACTGAAAATCTGAAACAAATTCAAGTTGGGAAACGTGCAATACTTTCTCTTGCAGTACTCACAGAATGACCATGTAGCTGAGAAAGACATCCTTCTGAACTGTTGCTAAGATGAGGTACCAATTCACCACTGAAAATGAATGCTATGTCAGAATAAAGTCAGCAAGTACCGTAATTCCGGTCGCCAAAGTACTGATGCGCCAGCAAAGCGATTCTAGCCAGCACAAATCCGTATGCATTGACTACCCCGAAAATTACTCTAAATCGGATCTGTAACAACAAATGTCTTTATTTTTGTCCTCATTTTGGCATACTGTTCGCTGTAAGATTGTCGTCTTGCACATAACAAAGATTAGAGCTCCACCAAATACAAGCGTCAATGTGATAAATGAGAGCTGAAGAAGACGGTGAAAAGGAGAGAAAACTCCATGCTGACCTCCACACAGTAAATGATCTCGAAAAGTGGAGATAGTTCATCAGTTATGTTTCGATTGAGGAAATTTGAGAGAAACATGTGGCGAGAAGAAAGATTTAGGTGAAAGTGAGCCCCTCGAGCCCCTAGGGAACGTGCAATTTTGGAAAGAGAAAAATTGAGCGTCGTTAAATTAAGGGCTGCCAGATTGGACTCGGAACGATTTTTATGTATTTTCTTATGCTCAAATGTTATGATTTCGGCTCATGGCCAAGAGATCACTGTCAATTATTAATTTCTGAAGGGATCGATCCTCATCGTATTGTGTTATGGGACAAAGTGCAAACAATAAAGTTATTTCTACGTCACTTTAAAAAGTGTAAAGTATCAATCGGAAATGCTGATTATTGATTGTTGACTGCATGTGAGGCTGGCATCTACTGTATGTCAATGATGACGACCATGATCACGCGATGAACTATACCTTCATCCATGCGATTACTGTAATGAGAGAATCACCTTATTAGGCATCACATCGGCATACATATCGTTTACGTCAGAGTTACGTCGGCTCATTATGATTATGATTAGAATGAGAAGAATATCGAAAACACATTACGTTGCATAATTGTAAAGGTCATGGCGTTTCTTTGATCAGATGATGCAGAAATTTATCAGTTGTTTTTGAGGGTTCTGGAGTCTTCTATTTTTGATCGAGAGAGACGAGACTATATTTTGAGGGCCCGAACATCTTTTGAAGCAATTATTGCTTTTCAGAAGGCGTCAGATAAGCGATTTCACGAACTTGTTGCTCGAGTAAGTTTTCCTTCTTTTTCTTCGTTTTTTTCTGAACCATGTTTTAGGATGAATACAGGCGCTCACATTTCAAATGCTTCTGCCGTGTGGAGTTGCAGTAGGAGGAACCCTATGGATGGTTGAGTATTTCCAGATATGGCGGAATGAATTTGCAGAAAAATTCATTATGGTGGTAATTCGGCAATGCCTAAGTACTGCCGTAATTGCTACACTTTCCAGTCGTGCAGCCTATTTTCCCTCGCTTCTCTTCATGAACTTTTCTTCCTTCCTCCATATCGCGCCCTTCTTCATATTGGGAGAAATATGAAACCGAAGAAAGTGGGTCCTCAAAGTTGAAGGATCCGGAATTCTTATTTTATGTTCTTTCATCCTGAAATATCGACGGTAGCATTTTGCGATAGGGTCTCAGCACAGTCAGATTTATTATAGACGAGGCGAGCGAGAGAAGATTGTATATCTGTAATTCAATGGTTGCACTTTTCGAGTTAAAATGTAATGTCTCAAAAAATATCGTACGATCATGACCAATCTCTCTCCCAGTTCACTGGTCCAAATATCCATGAGATCCAAGAGCCAAACTGACACTCCAAATGTGACTCCACACGGCAGAAACATCTGATATGTAAGTGCCTGCAATACAATATCGACTAATGACTATCGCTATGATCGATAGCGATAGACACTCACTCGCGCAATCGACTCGTGGTGTCTCTTCTCAGATGGGTTCTAGAAATAGATTATGTCCAAAGTTGGCAAACGATCAAAAGGAGTGGAGTAATCATAGATCATATTAATCACCGCTTGCTGTATGCGCCTGAGAAGTTTTCGTCTAACGAAAAAGATGAATGTCATCACAAGAGGCGAGAATACGAATACGGATCCATTTACCACAATCGCACGTGTCGTGTCAAAAAGGTCATATCCTGAGGAAAATATTATAAAGTAAATTTTAAAAAAAATGGTAGTTACTAACAATAAGTGTGTTGTACGCTTCCAAATGCAGCTTGCTGACAATTCTTTGTGATGCGGTAGTCATTTGGAGATAAATGAAAGCCTACATGAACTCAATAATACACAGCAAGTGCAAAATAACACTCACGGTAGGAAATACGAATGGTAAGAAAGTTATAGCACATATTAATCCAATCTTCAATGGTGGAAGTGGTTCGCGTGCCTTAACTATACCACCGCCGAGGAGATAAAGACGATATGCGAAAGAGAGAAGACGTATCACTAGGGATATTTGCACCAAGACTGTATGCAACGCTTGCAAGTTTGCATGTTATCTAAAATGAAAATCGGCACAGTTGTTCGCTCATGTGTGTGCAAGGTCCAATAAACGTGAAATATATGGAACCTTCGTGATCGTGCAATATTCTGAAAAAGTTGCATAATTGTGCATAATACCCTCACCTTACGCCCCTCACCTTAATTCCCTCACCCCCCATAGCGAACAGAATTGCTGACGACAAATCGAGCATTGAATTGCAAAGAGAAACACCGCATACGATCGGAGAGTTTTAGGTGTTCTGAAGAACCTGTATATTTTTCAATGTGCAATGTTTAAATTCGAAACCTGAGTTCAATAGCCACGATGAGGTAAATATTGAAAAATACGGCAAGCGTGTTTAGCATCGAAACAACAGCTAGATGAACTGTATCATGTGTAGTCATCACGAATTCGGTCTGAATGAATGGCATCAGATCTTTGTGGAAGTAATGGCAGCATATTCTTGACACATAATTTATTGAAAAGGACAAGAGATCGCCAGAAGATTTGAGGCGGTGGAGAATACACAGACCAATCCCACAGGCAGTAATCACAAAAGCTCATGCAGAAATGTTGTTTGATATTCTTTTCTGCTCCCACTGCTCGGAAAACGATATTATTCCCTATCGATACAATACGTTCTTATCTTTCTCAATACTGTCTTTCTCAGCGCCGCTTTCCCGGAATCTAATTCCTTGTTCTTTCTTCTTCTTTCTTCCGGGTCGTTATTTCGAGAGATGAAGGGTTTGGTCTACATTCACAGAAACCAGAGTGTAACCAGAAACCAGAGATACAGAGATAATGTATTCAGAAACAATATTCATGCAAAATCGATAGTTACAGAAGGGGTGGCACGACCATTTGGCAAACAGAGTTCTCAATGTCAGATAATGGGTCGCTGTCACCCGATCACACTTTCGAAACTCCCATCTTTTGTATTTTTCTTTAAACCGAGATATAAACGATTGGTTGGGGCAGGCAACGAGCGAGAGAGCGAATTGCAATGAAGAGACGGCGCATGCAAATTGGTGAGCGCCGCTCGCTTATGATAATCGAGCCAGCCGTCGTGCCTCTCCTTCTTTAATACATTTCGCATATATTTTATCAATGTTCCGGGAAATCACAATTATACAAAAACGCTATAAAAATGTTCACTCATGCGACAGAAACAATGCTCGTTTTATATTTCAGGAAAATCGAAGGGATCGTCTTTCGATACGGTGGAAGTACAATGAGATTGATGATTGGCGAGGCAAACGAGAAAAGGCTGTACGTCTGAAATTATGTTATCGAAATGCAATGTGGATCGGCAACACACTATCACCATGAGTCTCTCTGCAATTTCACTGGTCCAAATCTCCGTGAGATCCAATAGCCAAAGAGTCGTTCCTAGTACAACTAAACATGGAAGGAGCATCTGATAAGTGAGTGCCTCAAATAATATTATTTTAATACAGGTATGACAACAGTTCACACTCGAGCAATGGACTCGTGATGACGTTTCTCTGATGGATTCTGGAAAATGCTTTCGATATGACAAGTGACCGACATTTTGGATGCAATCATACATCAGATTACTTACCGCTTGTTCTATTCGCATGATAAGCTTTCTCCTAACAACGAAGATGAATGTCATCATAGCTGGCGAGAATACGCACACGAAGGCATTTAGAAATACTGCCCGAGTTGTGCCGTAAATGGGGAATCCTGACAGAAAATATTATTTGAAAAAAGATAAACGTTCGTCATCGTTTTACTTGCCGTGACGTAGCCATCCAAACGAAGTCTGTTGACAATTTTTTTTCGTGATACAGAAGACATTTCGAGATAAATGATGGCCTACACACATCCAATGTACAAATTATAAATTATCCTTACGGTAGGCACAATGAACGGCAAGAAAACAATGAAGCACGCGCATCCGATCTGCAGGGGTGATAGACGATTGCGAGCATTGAACACATCGCCCAGAAGATAAAGACGATACGCGAAAGAGAGAAGAAGAATGACAAGAGATTGCTGGACGAATATCGTGTGGAGGGCTGTGTGAGTTGTCTTTCGAAATAAAGAAGCAGACACAATGGAACCATGGCACAATCGGCATAGATTTTCGCTGATTAGCGTACATGGTCCAAGAAACACGAAAATCATCGAACGTTTAACATCGTTTAACGTGATCGTTTAACAATCTGAAATGTTCATGGTGTATTGATTTGAATGAATTCGCTCACCGTACGCTTCCCAGCGCACTGACTACTGATGATGATAAGTCTATTACGGCATTACAAAAGAGAAACACTGCGTAGGATCGGAGTGGTTTGGGAGTTCTGAAGCTCTGCTTTCATCCAATGGCAATAAGAAGAACAAAGAGACTTGAGAATGATAGCTGTGATGAGGTAGACATTGAACATAACCGCAAGGGTGTTCAGAATCCAAACAATAACAAGTTGAAGTTTATCATGTAAAGTTATCATGCTTGAAGAAAACGATCTGAAGGATATTAGGCTGTATGCATGATAACCTCTTCTTGACTAATTCTTCACTCAAAAGGAAGATCGTTGGATGATTTTGTCAATGAATGTCAACCACGATTATTCATAAGTAATCAACACTATTGACTGACCATGCAAAAGTGATTCGCTAACGATAGCATTGCAAGGAAACGATCATGAAAATTAAATGCCGTGGTCCATATCAGATCGCTCATCCATATGGCATTCATCCGTAACTGTAACGTGCGAACATTCCATTGTTAGTATTGTAATTTATGAATTTTGATTTCGGATGGTTAGTAATGAGATGATTAGTAATGCACGAAGATTCCATTTCCTCATCTTTTTCGCCTCTTTGTCTTTGTAGTGCGACACAGCCGAGTCCGCATTCCTTTGACTTTTTTTCCTGACACTTGGATGAAACTCATCCGCAATTCCTGCCACTTCCTCACATATTTTCTCCCATCTTTGCAAGTTATTTTGTAACGGGTATTCATAGATATCATCTAATTGTAAGATCTCTATAACCTTAACAAACCGATATGAGCGAGAAAGTAAGGAACAGGTTCATATCGTATCAGACACTTTCCAAACTGCGCCGATAATGCATGATGTGATAAATTATTGTGCATTTTGTTGAAAAAGGGAAGCTGGCAATCCGCACGTTCAAAACATTACAACGTTTCGAAGAAGGGCGCCGATGGGCTTTCGAGACATGTGTCCGATGACTCAGATAAGTGAGCAAGAAACGAAGAAAGAAAGCAAGAGAAGAGAAGTCAAGCTGTCATTCGATCAGTTGACTCTTCGCCTCTGGCTACTTAAACCGAGGCAACGGCTTTAGCACAAGATCAATACCTCTCCAAGTTCACCTAGAATTCACAAAGTGTCGCTCTTGTTCAATTTTTGTCGGCCTCATATTTATATTCATGCCAATGTTCTGTTTTCGTTGCCTTTGTTAATGCAATACCTCTTCCAGACATGCGTACTGTACTCTGCCTTCTTCTCCTTCTTTGTCTAGCCGCCGCCGCTCCCACGAGGGAACTGAGCGATCGTCAGAAGTTGATCCTTAAAGTGTGGGGACCGAACACCGACTTGATCAAGGCGAAACTCATTCTCGAGGAAGAAGGCAAGAAGCTCGGGCTATCGGGCAACGAATACTTTGACGGATGCACCGGTACGTTTCGTTGATATTTTGTATGATAAGTATTTCATATTTCAGTCCTTTGCAAAAACAATTTCTAAAATAATGTGTAATTGCAGCCGACGCAGCGGAGGGTGGTCTCATTGGCATGACTGCTGAGGAAACGGCCGACTTCATGAATGACATGACTGAAGCGAAGATGATCGGAGCGGAGATTAAGTTCGAGAACAAGGAAGATGTACGTTTGATCCCGAGTCCAACTCGGCTGATTAACAGTCATGCCAATAATATGAAAATTTAAGGTCTTCAAAGTGCTCGAGGAAAAATTCCCCAAGTCTTACGCAATCATCTCCAAACGTCTCGACTACATTAAGACGTCCATCGCCAAGTTGGACGCCGAAACGCAGAAATTCACCAATGAGGTCAGTGATCTTGTTCCTATTAGAGTTCGAATTCCGGTAATCGACCCTACACAATCTCTCGTGTGACATGAATTATTTCGAACGGATTACAGTATTCAAACGTTTTTCCAGGTGTGGCGTCCAAGTCGTCCTCCAATTCCATGGAGAATCCCCTGAAGGAAGTCACACAGATGGCCAAGCAGTTCAAAAAGGTACGAGAACCCTTTCTATTCTCCCATGTGTAGACATGATTATTTGTCACTTATTCTCTTTTTGTGATGTTGGTCTAAAGGATCATCCATTACTGCACGAATTCTGAGAAAGGGCTGGTGACTCATCAAATGACGTCTTCTTTCTAGATTATCACCTCCTACACTGCCCTTCCCCAATCGTCCAAGGACGCACTTGAGAAGACCTTCTGTTCTCGTGCTTCCATTCGCATCTCCGGAGCGGAGGAACAATTCGCAATGCTCATCGGGATGATGAATGCTATGGCGGATCTGGACGATATTCACGCCTCAATGCTGAAATCTCTGATCTAAATTGTATTTATCGATGAAGCAAATGTTTTTTTTGAAGCACGAGTGAAAATTTTGAGCATTAATTTAATAATTGGCCTCATTCCAATTCGTTTTATGTTGAACTCGTTTCTGCTATCATTCGCGCATTGGAGCTATTTCGTCATATTGCATAGTGATGATGAAATTGATTTTCGATTTTTTCTGATCATCAATACAGGGTGCGCCAAAATTACCCGCACTAATGTTTTCACCCATATTTCCCGCTGTATTGTGAATTGAGCAACCATTTTCATAACAGCGTTTATCAGCAACAATAGTAACAATAATATATTAACGAATCTCAATGTGACCTCCTCCCGCCTTCACACAGGCCTTGAGACGTCTCTCGTAGGCGGTAGCCAATTCCCGCAGGTAGTTCGTATCGAGTTCAGCCCATGCCTTGAGAAGGGCTGCCTTGAGGGTGTCGCGGTTCTTGTACTTAGTAGTAGATACCTTGGCCTGCAGAACCCCCCACACACTGAAATCGAGGGGGTTCAAATCAGGGGAATTGGGAGGCCATTCCGAAGTGGGGATGTAGTCTGGAACATGGGCCTTCAGCCAATCCTGAGTCTTTTTCGCCTTATGACTGGGTGCAGAATCTTGCTGGTAGGTCCAATGGCTCTGACCAAAGTGAGACCTTGCCCAGGGAAGTAGTGCGTCTTGGAGGATGTGCTTGACATAGAACTCCTTGTTCACCTTCACGCCAGGGGTTACGAAAACGAGGGGAGTCTTGCCGGTAGCACAGACTCCGCCCCAAACCATCACGTACAAGGGATGGCTGGTTTGACCGATGAATCCACCACTCTTGTAAGCTTCCTCAGGGTCGTGGGCGAGGATCCTATCGTTTTGGCTATTCATCTTTCCCTCGATGGTAAAGATCTTTTCGTCGGAAAAGACCGTACTGAAGTGCTCGGCCCTAGCACAGCGCATCAACAGTAAACGGCATCGATCTCTACGAAGCTTGATCTGACGATCATTCAGTCCGTGTAGCTTGAGGTACTTATAGGGACGAAGAGTCAGCTGGGACTTGATCAGTCTGCGAACAGAAGTGTTCGAGATATGGAGATTCTTGGCCATGGCTCTCATGCTCTGCTTGCGGTTGCGACCGATTCGCTTGCGGATTCGTTCGCGGTTCCTGGGGGTAGAGACAGTGGCCGGTCTTCCTCTCCCCTTACGATCCTCCTCACTGCCAAGCTCCAGATACCTCGCAATGGCATCATACACAGTTCTCTTGGGGATGGCCAGTCGGAGAACAATGTCGTGTCGAGGGATTCCGGCCCGGAACAGCTTCAAGATAGCGGGTCGAAGGGGATTTGACTTCACCATAACTAGTAGAGATGACTTACTAACTTGAAACCTTAAATAGGAAGAGGTCAAGGGTCAATCATCAGCATGATGCAATAGGGGTCCCGATTTATCGATTGGGCACAATGGATAAGAATGATGCAATAGAGTGCGGGTAATTTTGGCGCACCCTGTACAATGCCTTTTCTGAAGGATTTAGGCTTGGAAATGTGCGAAAAGGGCATTTTTGGGCGATTTCCGGAGCGTGACATACATACCCACACACCCACGGACTGACAGACAGACACAAAAAAATTATAGTCTCTTAGTAACAATCCTCATTTCTCATTGTTTCGAGAGCGTCAGGTGGTCGTTTCGAAGTGTAGATTTCGCCCCGGATCGATAAACACAAGCTTTCTGCATCAATTATGCACCCGGATAAACCGTACCCACTTCAATTGAAGTGCACTGTACCGATTCTTCATTCAAATGATCTCAAGAAGTGTGACACAATAATGATATTTCTAATGCAATCGATATTGGCAGAATAAAAAAATTTTAAACTGCTATTTTGGCAAAATTAAAAATTTTCAAATCGCAAAAATGAACCACTCTCCAAATTGACAGAATTAAAAGTTTTTAAAATGTCTAAATTGGCATTTTAGCATACGTTTTGGCAAACGATCGTGAAATACCAAAAAAGTAGCTGAAAACGACTTATATCACCCTGCTGGAGCCGCCGTCATCAGTAATGAAATGACCGATGAAATCATGCTTGCTCAATATTTATCGTTAGTGTCTTATCGAACTCCTTCCATCTCTCACGGGCAAATTGTGAGCGTGAAAACGGTGCTCATTAGGGCGCCTTCAGCCTTCAGTGAAATTCTCAATTGAATTTATATTTCTCAAAGAATAATTTTGAAAACTTAACTCACCGGGCTTTCTTTACTTGGCTTTTTCGCTGGAGCACGAGATCACGTACAGTTCGGGTCTGAGTACAAAGCAATTAAGATTGCATCTTAATTGTTCCCGCTGAGACGCATAGGGAAGTCGAATCCGTGCTCGACACTCAACGAGTACGTTCCAATGAGCAAAGATGATCGGAAGTGAGCCTCACCATGACCGTTTATCTTGATAATAGTATGGCCCGAGTGCCATGTCGTCAGAAATCGAATTCGCTTCCACCGTACCACGAGCGCCTGCCCCCGAGGTGCTCGTTATTTCGATCTGCTCGGTTCAATATTTGCAGGATGTGTTGCCATATTGAATGGGAGCAATGCGCTTACCTTGATTGACAGGCAGTTATTGGCTATCTTCACATCGAAAGAAGCTGCGATTTCAGTATAAAGAAGAACGAGAACGAGAGAACGAATCATGATAGGGTTAGACGATGTCTTCTGTAACTCTGTTATGTTAAGATTTTTTTCATTCACATTTGTTGACGTAGCGGAGTTGATCACAGATTTTTCATCCTGTGCCATGCGCTCTTCTGCTACTACGGCGTCGAGAGAGCATCCGGAACGAAGAGAGAAAGAGTGTTGTGTAATGCGATCCCCAGCTATGTCGGGATTACTATTTTTCCACCGTTCGTTGTCACCGACTTATCTCTCCGGTGCTTCCGAATAAGAGCGCAGTCAAAATGGTAAGCACTAGTCAGAACATGAAGTCCTCAAGACTCCCGCTCAAGACTGGAACAGCTCACCCTCGCCGGCCCTTCCTCAATACTCCAATAACGCCATCTAAAGAGCCTTCTGTGCTCGTACTTCCGTTCGCAACATCGACAATGGCGGACAACCAAAAGAATTCATCGCGATGATGAACGGAAGACTCACTGAAACGTGTTTCGATTGATAACGGCATGCTTAAAGGAAAGAAATTTTCAATAAAGTATTTCGAGCTCTCAGTCTGATCGAGATATCACCCTCTCCATTCATTTCAAAATCCTCCTCTCAGCTTCCTGTCCCGAACATTACATCGCTCATCGAAAAAAGTATGTGAAGGAAGATGACTCAGGACGAGGAGAGATGAAAAAATTCGAAGAGACGATCGACGACGAAGCGATTTCAGTTATTTTTCCTTAGTCACGGGCAACACCTCGGGGCAACGTCTCAATTGTTTCTTCATGATATTTTTGTTTTTTCCTTGCCATTCTACGTCGTTTTAATTCATCATAATTTCTAATTTGTATCCGCGTTTCTCCTTGTGACACGCGTAAATATGGTCCACCTATCCTTATTATGTTCCAGACAATGCGAGTCTTGTTGCTTTTATCGCTGGTCACTCTAGCGACTGGTACTCCATCTAACCTCACAGAAGTGATACGGAAGATACAGAAGATTTGGGGAAAGAAAAACATTCTGGATATCGCCATTGTCGAGAATATTTTGCACGAGGAGGGAAAGAGGATTGGCATCACTGCAGAGGATTACCTTGAGAGCTGTTACGGTTGGTAGAGATTTCGATGGATTTGGGGCTCATTTACTTTGAATCAATAAAAAAAATCCAGCGGAAACCGAGAAGCTGCTTTTTACCGATGAAGATTGGGCCACTCTGAAGGAGGATGGAGAAGTGGCTAATAAATTGAAGGGAACGATCAAAGTTGAGAGCAAAGAGGACGTAAGATTGAATATTACGGGGATATATTTACCCGAGTCCACTTTGAAGAAAGGTAAAGTCTACAGTGAATGTCTTACAGATATTCAAATTGACGGAGACGCACCTTCCCAAGTCGCATGTAATCCTTATGAAGAGATACAATATTATCAAGGAGTTCGTAAAAGGAATGGACGCAGATTCGCAGAAGTTTGTGAATGAGGTGAGCATATTCAGCATCTGTCTAGAAGATAACAGAAGATAATCACATACCCTGCACTCTATGATTGCATTTACAGCTAGAGAGGATGATCTAAGAAAGTGGGAGATGGGTTAGAGCTGGAAGTGAGGTGGCAAATCACGGAATCTTTTCATGTAATTAGGGAGGGGTGGGAGAAAAATTCATTTACACTCAATCATTTCAATACTTGTGCAAGAAAAAACGTTTTAAAATTCAGCTCAAAGATCCTTGACTTGTGAAGCCCTAATTAGTAGCAACCCTTCCACAAGCAAGCAATCTCAGACCATCGATGCTCTCCTCGGAATTGTCGTTACCATGACGAACTCGCCCTATACGGAACTCGAGAGTCGCGTGGAGAAGTTGACCTTTGTAGCCAAGGATTTCGTGAAGGTATTGACCACATTTCTTTCGTATTGAATTTCCTCGTGTCTGATGATCAGTTGTTTGGATCAATGTATTCTTTCGTAGATCTTCGATGCTTATGCCGCCCTTCCTCAATCGTCGAAGAACGCCCTCGAGAGAGCCTTTTGCGCCCGTGTCACCTTGCGCATCGTTGACTTTAGCGGACAGCTGGAGGAGTTCATCGAGACAATGTATCGACTCGCGAAGGCAGAATCGGTCACTGAGTGATCATCATGTGCAATAATTCATTCAATTTCAAAATACGTGAATGTCTCAATAAAGGAATTGAAGCAAATCATCAATTAAGTGAAGAAATAAGAATTTTCCATAGAATTACATACTTTCCTCCAGGGCTATTTTTTTGTTCGCTATGATATATTCGAATGAAAGGGGAAAATGAAGCACGGCATCACGTTCCATTATGTAGTTTCACTCACATTTGATCACCCTCCACCCCCTTGGCTTCACTTCCCGAGTATTACATCGTTCACCACAAAAAAGCATCTGAACGAAGACTGAGGAAGCAGAGAGATGAAATACGTTCGAAGAGACGGCGGAAGGCTATGTGATAGCAGTTGTTTTCACTTTCAACCGGGAAATTCACATTCAGAACCACTCTTTCCGCTTGATTCTTGATTTCATCGTAGATTCACTACAATAATTAGCTCTTCCTGTTTCAGCCAATGCGTATATCATTTCTCTTCCTTCTCGTCGCTCTCGCAGCAGGAGATCCGTTTCAGCTCTCTGAGCACCAGAAGATACAGAAGATTTGGGGATTGGACTCCGAACTAAGACTTGCCATCGCCGAGCAGATTCTGCATGAGGAAGGACAGAAGATTGGCATTACCGCAAAGGAATATCTCGAGAGCTGCTACGGTTAGTGAATCTGCTTCCATCTCTTTTATTGTTAGTATTTTCAATTGTTCAGCTGAAACAGAGAAACTGGCGTTTACTGATGAAGAACGCGCCGACTTGGAGAAGGACGGAGAAGAAGCAAATATGAAAATGGGAAAGATCACGATTGAGAAGAAGGAGGACGTAAGATTGATCATTCTTGGAGTTTATGATTGTAGCAAATCAACTGACGTTACGGATAAACGAAAATTTACGTTTTCTAGGTATTCAAAGTGTCCGAGAAGCAATTCCCCAAGTCGCATGCAATCATTATGAAGCGACTTGATATTATCAAGGGCGTCGTCAAAGGAATGGACGCTGATTCTCAAAAGTTCGTCCACCAGGTGAGAAACAGTTCGACTTGCGTCCAATTGTAAGACAGCACGAGTCATGATTAGAGATGGTGAAGGAAGGGGGAAGGGGGCGCGGAGTGACGAGGAATGAGAGGAAGTGGGAGGGAAATGAGCGAACCCTTCCGGAAGGGTTGGCCTCCCTTCCGGAAGGGATGAGGTGGAAATGGCCGTTTTTGATCGTTTTTGTTCGTTCTTTCGATTGAATCTGTCTTCTACTGACATAGTTGTTGCGGGCCTGGGCGGCAGTGCAAATTTATGGTAATTTGACCTTCATTGTGTCGGATAGGCTAAGATCAAGCTATCTACATATTTCGTGAGCTCTTTGAATTGAGAATTCCGATTAGCCTGTTGGCTGTCTTTGCATGATTTTCATACAGTCAAATCTGTCTTTGAGCAGTCGGACAGATCTGCTCTTTCAGTTTTTCGTTTGCTTTATGTGACGTGTCCCTGTATTGAGTTGCTTCCGATGCGCCGATCTTCTCGGGTGTCTCAGCCGTCCTTGGGTATCTCTTCATCGAATGTATCTCTCTCTATCAGCTCTTCCAGTTTGCACCCGGCCCGTGAGTTTTACAGTGTTTGATCGTGATTTAATCTTTGATCGATAATCTTTAATCGACTCACTGATTCCGGTGTGTGGGACAGGCTAATTCCCGTTATCACGGCTGCATGATTTCTTCTCGCTTCAGCGACGAGAAAGCTACACGACTGAGCGATCGCACGCTGCACCACGGTCACGTCAGAGGCAACTATGACAGTAAGTACTCCATTGGACGTCGCTTCTTCCGTCGAAGCCTCATCCCAGCAGCTCAGTCGTGCATTCTCGTCGTTTCTCGTCGCTGAAACGAGAAGAAATCAGGCAGCCGTGATAACGGGAATTAGCCTCGCCCACACACCGGAATCAGTGAGTCAAAGATCAAAGATTAAAGATCAAACACTGTCAAACTCACGGGCCGGGTGCAAACTGGAAGAGCTGATAGAGAGAGATACATTCGATGAAGAGATACCCAAGGACGGCTGAGACAGCCGAGAAGATCGGCGCATCGGAAGCAACTCAATACAGAGACACATCACATAAAGCAAACGAAAAACTGAAAGAGCAGATCTGTCCGACTGCTCAAAGACAGATTTGACTGTATGAAAATCATGCAAAGACAGCCAACAGACTAATCGGAATTCTCAATGCAAAGAGCTCACGAAATATGTAGATAGCTTGATCTTAGCCTATCCGACACAATGAAGGTCAAATTACCATAAATTTGCACTGCCGCCCAGGCCCGCAAGAACTATGTCAGTAAAAGACAGATTCAATCGAAAGAACGAACAAAAACGATCAAAAACGGCCATTTCCACCTCATCCCTTCCGGAAGGGAGGCCAACCCTTCCGGAAGGGTTCGCTCATTTCCCTCCCCTTTCCCTCATTTTCATTCCTCGCTGTGTTAGAGCGGCAGTCCCTTCCCTCTCCCCTTCCTTCACCATCTCTAGTCATGATTATGAATGAGATTGTTCCGAATAATAGGGATTGATTGTGAGGGGTTCAAACCGCAGGTTTAGACCGCTCAATTCCTAGGTGAACTTTTTTTTTGTATCTCAGACCACCGACGCTCTTCTCGAAATGATCGTTGCCATTACGAAGCCGTCTTTCACCGAACTCAATACTCCAATGGAGCAGTACTCCTATGTGGCCAAGGATTTCGCGAAGGTATCCATTTTTATCTTGCCGTGGGTTTCTATCTTCAATTATCATGGCTTGGAGTAACTATAATTTTCGTAGATCTTCGATGCGTATTCTGCCCTTCCTCAATCGTCGAAGAACACCCTCGAGAGAGCCTTTTGCGCCCGTGTCTCCCTGCGTATCGTCGATAACGAAGGACAGTTCAAGGAATTCGTAAAGCTGATGTATCGACTCGCAGAGGGAGGTCCTGCATTCGAGTGATGATCATGTGCAATCTGTCTCATTTACACAATTCCTTGTTAAGGTGTGATAAGCGATATTTCAATAAAGCAATCCAAGCAATCATAAATTGCGGAATGTAAATCAATTTTACAATCTCTCTCCTAGTTCCTTTCTCCTGTGATGATTTTTTTGAAAGAAAGGAAAGTGATGCGTTCCTCTTCCATGCATCACGCCCGAGCATTACACATCAACAGAAAATATCGAAAAAAGACAACGAGATGACTGATTGGCGAAAGAGAAATATGTGAGAAGAGACGCTGGGCAGCGATAGCATTGATCGCTTCAGTATTTAACTTTGAGTAACAACTACTCGCCATAATTCTCTGTTCATATTCGATTGATCTCATACAAGGGTCCATAAGCCTCTGTCAATTTCCCATTCCAGGCAATGCGTATTATTCTATGTATTCTTTATCTTCTTGTCGCTCTCACCGTCGGCGCACCTACTGATCTCATTGTCAGTGATCGACAGAAAATCATCGTCGATATCTGGGGCTCTGAAGTCAACTTGATCAGTGCAAATATTATTCTCGAGCAGGAGTCGGGCAAGTTAAGAATATCACTGACTAAACTCGGCTAAACCACACAAGCAAGTCACTCGGATAGCCCTCACTCATTAAAATGTCTTCTATTTTCTTCCCTTTTGAACTCCAAATTGCGCGAGAGAGGGCAATGTGAACACAAGAGTAGCACATTTCGGGGTCAGCAACAGTGCGATGTGCGATAAGTGATCAGTGATCTTTCCGCCGCGTGCCACTCTTCCCTTCCCTCTTCCTCTTTACACCCCTCACTCACTTCGGCACCTGTTTTTTCTCTAGCGTTCTAGGTTCACTGCTATAAATACAAATCTAGTTGTACAAATCATGTGATATTCTCTCATGTGGCTCTGGCAAATGTCATCAAAAGTTCATCAGTAATCACAGTGATACTTGCAATCGTGTTTCCCGTGCGCATACACATTATCATGATTTCAGTAAGATGTTTCTTTCGCACATTTGTCAAGGGCTCCACTTACTGGATCAAACTCGACAATGCGAAGAGAGCGAATTCTTTGACAACAAAGGTACGTTTAAATGAGGCACATCCCTATCATCTTGCCATATCAAAAGCGCTTTTGCTACCAAAAAAAGTATGTGAATAAATTTGTTTCTCAGATGTACGATGACGTCTGTCGAGGGTTGGACGAGGCAAACGATCATCCGTCGACGACGTTCACTGCCATCACTGGTAAATCACGAACACTTGATGATTTATCAATTTGTGACAAATAATGATCCCTGATTGTCTTATTTCAATAAGTTGAACGTTCATATCGCAGGCGACGGCAAATTCTACTCAGCCGGCAACGATTTCACGCCAGCAGAATGGAACTCAATGTGAGTGTTCTCATCCCTTGATATTAGTAAATAATGTTCACAAGATGATGTAGATGAATGTGTCCAATTCAATAAATGCAGGCATGCCGCTTCGAAGGATCTCGAGATTGGACCGTTTCGCATGGGCAGACGAATCATCGACCACGATAAGGTTTGAATTATAGTACGGACAGTCCCGCACTTATCTTATTGCGATCTTGCCTGTCAAACCAGCTGGAATTCGTCAAAGTCGAAGAGAGGCACACTCATCCGATCACAATGACACAGATTCTTCTCGGTCTGGTAAACGGACCGGCATTCGGCATCGCTGCCACGACACTTGCACTGATGGATTACGTCGTGTGCGCGGATACGGTAGGACGACGTTTACGAGAAACTGACTCTCTTTAGTATGACGCTCTTTATTACCCTTTTTGTTTTTGTTTTTTGTTTGACGAGGTAGAATTGTTCATTATCAATGCAGTCATACTTCTCGACGCCATTCTCCCTAGTAGGAGTGACCCCAGAAGGCGGAAGTTCTGGCACGTTCCCTTCGATAATGGGCATTTCTCGGGTGAGTGGAAATTGATAACTGAATGATGTTAATAAGGCTGATTGATGCGAGCGGTCCGCAGATGAAAAATAAAAAAAAATCGTCATTCGAAACATTTAATTTTCTCAGGCTAACGGAATGCTGCTATTCAATCAGCGATTGGAGGCGGTACAGGCGTTACAGTGCGGATTAGTTGGCAAGGTTGGTTTACTTTTTTTAAATAATAAGGTCGTTCAATTGTATATAACTTGTTATTGAATATTTTTCAAATTATCATTTGTCATTCCAGATTTTTCCGAAGGACGACTTCGATCGACTCTCAGTCGAAATGATCGAGGAGTTCGAGAAGCTTCCGAGACATGTGAGTGAGGAGAGACTGATAGGAAAAGCAAAAAAAAAAGATAGCAAACGGAACAATTTTAGAGCCTGCTCGCATCAAAGTCGCTCATTCGAAATAATGCATGGAAGCAGAAGATGCGCGGAATCTTCGAGACGGAAGTCGAGGCCATTCGACGAATGTTCGGCTCTGAGGCGACACAAAAGATGATTGAGGAGCGATTCGACAAGAAGAAGCAATGATTATCGACAACTGATTTGCTGAATGAAATTATGAATTAATTTTTATTGTGCTTGCTTCATTTATCATATTTATTGGAATATGGGACAATGTTAGAACAGTTCGATGAGTGCCATCACAGCTAACATTGGAGTAATCGTCGTTATCTGCTGAATGCGAGCACTTTTCGTCGTTGTCGTTCCCATTGTTGTCGTCGTAGTCATTGTCGTTGTTGAAATTTCCTTCGCACTTTCGGGGCCAAAGTCGAACTGAACGGCGAAACTGCTGTTGTGAGATTTCTGTGTCCAGTAGATGGACACATCAAATCGATTTGCATCGTACTCATGCCTGGACTTGAGCAGATCGCCGAAGATGCTGATAATCAGTGATGTGTAAGAATACGGAAAAACAAATCAATACGAATATTTTGGAATATCTCACTTAGTTCGCACGCCATTCATTGTGATTTGTAATGCATCTTTCTCATCGAGATTGAAGACATACGCGATGTAGTCTAGGCTGAAATAGTTTATATTTTGATGAGGTTAATCTGGTATTTTTTAGAAACCTCATCACTTCAACGCTGAAGCTTTCCTGAACTGTGATGGTATTGGAGTAGTAAATTTGGTCGGGAATATTCGCGCATCCAACATAGCCTCAAAAATAAAATGAAAATAAAAAAAAACTATATTTCTAGTTGCGAAACAGTTCCTTCATAGCTCTTATTATTTGCTAGCAACCGCTATGTGGCCAATGGCAATGTTTCATTACCCGATGACATGTAAATAGCGGAAGAGTTAGGTAAATTGGGCACAAAAGTGTCTGCAACGAAAATTATTTAAATTATTAATGAGATTTTGCAATACCGCTTCGGCTCTCAGTCTTTTTCGTTTTATCGAAATTCACTACTGTAAAAATAGGAGAGGGAATATACAGGAGGGAGTTGATAGCGTTGCTGATCGATCTAAATTTCGCGTGATTCAATGAATTGGTGACTTAAAATATGCAAACTTCGCTTGATACACCGGTATACAGGATTCATCGCTCGAACCGTCATAGCCAGTTGCATAAATTCTTGGATAATCGGTCTGTGACCAATTAATTGAAGAATTTGAAAGAATTGAATATCATCACCTCAAATTTCCCTTCGAATGTGATATGAGGCGTCGAATCGTCACTGTTTAGCACTGTGAAACTTCTCACAAGATGGGAATTGGAAAGATAACCGACTCCGCCATTTAGTGCGTACACGGGTGTATCCACGTCTGCTGAAATACAGAGAAACTTTTACAACGTTTTAATTGAAACTCGCCTGAGTTCACATCTACTGCATAAAACACAAAATTCGGCGGTGATTGTGCTCCTTTGTAGACAATATTGTAGCTTTTACTGGGCTAAATCAAATCCATCACTTAAGAATGCACATCAGTTAAAAATAATCTCGCAATACTAGACTCACATCTAATTTAATAGGAAATGTTCTATCATCGGGACCAAACTCGGTGAAGCTAAATGAACGATTCCAATAGAAATTACAACGAGACACTCGCCTTTTCAGATCTCGATCACCATCACGAATGTGCATATCGGGCGAGCGGGAATCACTGTACACCAAGCATCCATTATCGCATTTGAAACTAGCCTGGAAGATAAGATCTATTCATTTCCCTCAACGTTATTCTGAGACCATTTTAGATACATCCAGATCCTGTTGTTGCAGCACTTCCGAATGAGTGAAAGTTACCCGACATAGGGATTCTAAATAATAAGTTTGCTTTCAAAAATGCATATAATGTAAGGTAATCTGTTTCATTTTATTACCTGCCAATAAAGACAAGAGAAATAGAAGAACACGTGAGCATGACATCGTTGTAACAAACAAAATGGATAGAGCTTGGCGGTCTTATCAATCGGTTTTTTTATTTGCATTGGCGCATTAGTCATCAGTACTAAAAGTGATCGGGAACAGTTTCATAAATTTAATTGACGTTTCCAGCTTAAATGATAATTCCTGTCGCTTTTGTCGCTCATTGTCAGTATTTCGTTCGTTTGCTAATATTGTATCTTTTTCACTTTTTCAAGTCGAAAAATTGACACATGCACGCAACAGACAATAAAGTCGTGTGTAGACTAACAATCGCTATCGCTGCTCTTTTGCCCATTCATCGTACGCGATCTTTAGAGCATTTGATTACAACACAAAGCATGGACCGAGTTCTGAGGCGACCATGACACAACCAATAAATTTACATGAAATAATGATCGATTGTAAACATTTCTGTTGAGTGGTTTATAAATATCTAAAATCAGTGCGTGGAAATGTTGAAAAAAATAAAATAATTAGTTTGTATAAGATTCAGACAATTCATCCATCCAGTGCATTACGTCTGTTGTCTTATTTCTTTCGTTACTGTACATACAAATGCTCTCTCAACACGATAAGCTGTTTGGACAATCGATATACTGGCATTCATTCTGAATATTGTTCTAATCACGGTCATTGTACTCAAGTTAGATGTTATTTGTATACTGCGATAGTTTTCAATCTGCAGGACACCCAAGTATCTTTGAGCTTACTCGGTATTTCTTCTCTTCAATGCAATAATCGATCTATGCACAGCAACCGCTAGCGCGATGGGAACTGTCAGGTAATTGATAAAACATGAAATTGTTAATGTTCGAGGAATAAATTTTCCAGAGTGGTGCAAGATCACCATGGATCCATGATTTTCTTATTTCTCGGTCCGTGCTCATTTTTCAATCAGCGTTTGTGCCGACAATGCCATGGTGAGTAATCTGTTTATAATATAATTTTTTATGCAAATCTTGGAACAGCATTGCACGTTAACCTCGTTCAACAATCCACTTTTTTTCTTCTTCTCTCCTTCGCTTTTCGGCTCTACGTAGTCGGAAAGGTGGTCCGATTACGCCCGCTGAAAAGACCTATTTCTGTGCGTGTTCAGCTTGATTCCGATGACCATACCCACCGTAAGACATTTCTCATATGCTCTAAAGACGATCTAGTGCAGGCTATTAATTATTTCGAACAGAAAAGCGTATCAGAAGCTGTGCTCAGCCGACTCCACCTGACGGGATACACTGCATCGAGTTGGAAAAACACCTACAAAATCGCCGAATACTGATCAATGTTCAGTCTTTCCTATCTACGGAACACCTCGAGCAACGCTTCTGAACACATTTATTGTCATGCTTTCGCCTACGGTGATGACTTTCATCTTCTTTGTCAGACGAAAGCTCATCAGCCGAATAGCACAGTGTTCATAATCAGTCATTATTTGTGATCATGTGCTCATTTGCCCTTTACATTCGCTTCTTCCCTTTTAGGAACTCACCTCCAAGCGTCATCACATTTTCATCGCTCGGGTGCGTTTTACAGTACGATAAATGGAGAAAAAAGTGTCCTTGAAGGCGCTAACTTTTCAAATGTTGCTTCCACTTGGGGTTTCTGTTGCTTCTACAATATGGTTATGGAGCATTATTCAAAATCAAAGCAATGAATTCGCAGAAAGATTCTTGATGATCGTAAGGATTCAAACCGGAACAAGAAAATGGTTCTTTTCTTGCAGGCATGTAGCTTCTTCTCACTAGCGTCGCCAGTGATCAATCTCGTGATGCTTCCTCCGTATAGAGCCGCTATTCTATGCTCTAAAAACACGATTCGTCTTCGTCAAACTACTTTTATTTCCGTGTGATGCTGTAATATGTTCTGTCTAGCAAATAAAAAAAGCTTCTTATTATCATCTCAAACCGCAACCTGTGTTTCAAGAATTGTATTTATTGCGAACAGAACCAAGCGAACAAAGAAGTTTAATTACAATAATGTAATTACACATTATATCACCGAGACCTCTTTCAGACTGTGTTCCTTACAAACATAGTCGTATTGGCGTTGAAATTCTGAGTGGAAAGGGGAATCACTATTCTGCGTATGCGACCGCAGCATATAAACATGGTTGTAATCGACTCTCTGAAAAATCGACTCTATAAACATGGTTGTAATCGACTCTCTGAAAAATTGATTTGATAGAACATTCCACTTGTTTTTTCCTATGATCTATCTTTACCTATAGTTTTTCACGCCGAATATAATGATAAATGCATCGACGAGCGGGAAAAACGTCGTCGAAGCAGAAACCAAATTCGGAAAGACATTCAGTCGAAAGCCCATCATAGGAAGATTGATGATTCCAGCACACGGGAGGTAGACGAATACCATCGGAACGATCATCTCAATGAATAGTTCAATGATAATATTTCCGAACAATTACTTGAACAACGAGAGTCTTGAACAGTTGTAGCTGCAACTTTTTCGTCTTTCCCGACCACTGGACAAGGTCGCTTCTAGAACATCAAAAGTGTTGTTACTAGACAAGAAGAAAAGCTCTAACCGAAAGTGTATGATAATTGAGAAGGAGCAAAACGCGATAACACTCATGCAAGTCATCATAATCGTATTGAATCCCATTGTGGCGAGAAAAGCCCTCATTCGGAACTTTCCTTCAACACTCTGAAATATATCCTGTATTGCTCATTTCGCCAGGGCGAATCGACATAGTAAAGAGCTCCGATGAATTCGATTTTCTCTCCACGGAACTCATCATCCAGAAATGGTTGCGCGTATTCGAGAGTCTCTTGATCCAGTCCGTAGTTTATGTAGCAGTTGGCGAACCTCGAATACAAATTCCATCGAGAATAATCTTGTGAATGGATTACCAGAGAACCGCTACAGCGCTCACGGAAATCATAACTACGAAAAAGCAACTTGTTGCAGTGTAGTATTTTATATACTGAGGCCTGCATGTTTCTCGAAATTTACCAATTCAGGAATGATTGATCACCATTTTGCCGCAATTAAGCGATAAACGAATAATTGTGCCAGCAGTGGCATTGTTTGCGAAAATGTGCACGCATAAAGGCAAATTGAAGCTTTAGATGTAAGAATTCCATAGGAGAACATAATGAACGCATCCTTGTAGGAGCAAATCACCTAGACAAGCAATATCATAGATTACCGAAAAATAAATGTTACCGGAAGAGTGAGAATGTGAATGAAAGGATAGTAGATATCATTAAGAGCAAATGCGAGGAGAAGATATTTGTAAGCACCAATCTCTTTCGGAGAACGATATAGAATTTGATAGATCAGCAAAATATTAACGAAAACCGATAGAACTGAGATGTACAAATATGCAATTACTCCATATCGATTTCTTACCGATGTTGACTGTTTCAAAATTGGCGAAGAACTCAAAAAGTAACTTATCCTTTTCTGCGACCATTGTAGAATTTATTTGAGATCAGCTGCCGGACGCTATGCAAATATTAAAATATGAATAGTATACCGTAGTCAGCGCTTGATATAGGTGGAATATCTTCAACGAAGAAATTTTCGCATGATAGGATTTGCCGAGAATCACTGACGCCTGCGATGAAGATGGTTAATGATGATAATGCACCCGGAAAGAGGCATTGGCCGTACTGTTGATTCCACCATGTTTTCGCCTTCTCAACAAGCAAACACATTTATCGTCGGTCTTAATAATTTTGTTATGATGCAAAGTTCTGAATTTCGTAGCATATGAGAGACGATTGCAGATATTTCCAACCTAAATCTGATGCATTTTCAAGTAACACCAAAAATTTGCATATATCACTCGTAGAGAAATGCTGGTTGCAAAACACAAATACCACTGATCAACTAAAAGTTGTTTTTAGCTCTTTCTCCAGTGTTTTCAATAACAACCAAGTGTGACGATTTATTGATGTCTGTTGCTTCTCCATATGTTCGAGGCAGTTTCTGTAAAGTCCAAGTTGCACTGAAGGTGTAAGAGAATCTGGCCGGTATTCAGTTGGTTTAGCGAATCCAAATAGCTAGGTGAAGCGGTTCTCGAGTTTGCCGTTACACACTAACGATCGTTGGATTTGTAATCAACGGAACCCCGTCTGGAGAATCCCATATTTCACATGACAAAGGTTTCGAAACCAAAAAAAAATGTATAAGGTGATCTTTTGCTGGTGATCAAAGAGCAGAAATCACCTTTTCAAGTGATTAAATTCCCCGCCAGCGTGCACACAACATGCCGGTTTGTCCTTAGCAACTGTTCTCACAGGTTAGGCCCCAGTTGCAGTTCAGACGTGGGGTAGTCGACGACGCGTTACGAGTTAGTAACCGACTCAGTACTCTACTTTACTTTACTTTTAACGAATACCAAGCGTTGCTGAAGGAATGGAAGGATGTGATCGAGCGATCCTTTTGTCCCATCTTTTGTTGACGACAAGGACAAATGGAGACAATTGCTAATACTGCTCAAGCTCTCCGGAGATGCCAATATATCACTTGGTTCATGAATGGTGATTCATAAATGATGCATCTTCTGACTCAGAAGAGACTCATGACAAGATATTTTCATTTGTCCAACTGGCAAGTTTGCGTAGCGTGGACACGCATTCAGCACTGCTTTAGTCGGTCCGAATGTCAAAATACACAGAAACCGCAGGCATGAATCACGATGGAAAACCAGGCTTTATTATTTTGCAAACAGGAAGTATATATGAAGTGATTCTGATTTCTAGTGTGAAGGAAAAACAAGGGTGCAATAGGGAAAACTAGAGTTGGTTCCACTTTTCCACTGTCGTAACGCTCGAATGAAATTGCGGTGTGAGCACCGAAACAAGCCTAGCGGGTGGTGCAAAATATGCTAAATTTAGTCCGCTCACTCATCTTCCGAACTTGGTATTTTGATTTGGCTCACTCACTAACAAAATGGTCCGGTGGAGGGAACTGGGTACGTGATTCTTTGCTCTCTCTCACAATATCCGTGTTTCGCTACTCGGAAAACCGAGAGCACAAACAAACACATTGAGTCAGCCGGGGCGAGAGAGAAACTGGCAGGGAAGAGACGCGCAATTATGGCTCTCGTCATATCGCATTCTGCTCGTTCACCTAACTTATTCACTAGCTGACTCAGCTTCCCTATGGACTGCTATAAATGAGGTAGTCAGTGGGGAAGTCCTCACACTGGCACCACACCAGTCTACTAACAACTCACTCTCTACAACAATGAGCTCTGCCCTCTGTTTTGCTGTCCTCGTAGCGATTGCCTTCGGTGCGCCGGTGCTAACTGATCGCCAACAGAAGATTCGTCTCATCTGGGGCGACGATGTGAATGTGACCCGTGCAGAGACGATCCTTGCCGAGGAAGCCCAGAAGCTGGGAATGACCATGGATGATTACTTCAACTCGTGCGCAGGTTGGTATTATTTCTTGCCAAAATCTCAAAACTATTCGAATTTTTCATGCCATTTAAAGAAATCTAATTCCAGCTGATGCCGAGTCGTTCGATTTCACAAAGCAGGAGGAGGCGGATATCAAGCAGGAGATGGAAGCTGCGGTGAAGAAGGTCGACAACATCAATGTGAAGACCTGGGATGAGGTAACTTTTTAAATTATATAAATATTATTTGATTTTTATCAGTTCTTCGATGAAAAGAAAAGAAAACGTTTTTCAGCTCTTCAACATCCTAAAGCAGCACGCCCCAAAGACTTACGATGCTCTTATGAAGCGCAAGGCAATCTTCGAGAAGTATTTCGCCAAACTCGATGCGACGGCCCAGCAGTTTGTGAGAAACGTAAGCAAGTTTCATTCATCACATCGAATGAGTATTCACAATTCAGTTCGGAAACGCCCTTCTCGAGAGCATCAACGGCCTTTCCAACGCAGAGAAAGAGTCCAAGAACCCCTTCGACCTCATCGAGATGCTTGGAAAGAACATCAAGAAGGTTGGTCACCTTATCTTGTTTTGCCCTGTAAGGATAGCTACTACACGGAACGAACACTGCTTATCCTTCCAAGAACATCTTACACTTAATTTTTTCCGATCGTGCTCGATCTATACTCAAAAGCTTTACTTCCATAATAATCTCTATCAATATCCGATTTGTGCAGGTGAAGACTGAATACGATGCTCTTCCTCAGTCATCAAAGGACTCGCTCGAGCGCGTCTTCTGCATTCGCAGCACCCTGAGAATCGTGGATGAGTACGGTCTTCTCAAGATCGTCTACGCTGTCGTCGAGGCTGTGGCATAATCGTTGCAATTGCTCCATATCCATGACTCGCCTATGAACACATTCCTATGAAAATACTTGCCCTAACAACATTCCGCAACATCTGTGATAATGTCCATCCTGTGATAAAGAACGTTTGCAAAAAAATCCCCACCGTTCCGGGCAAAATATTTACAAAAATACTGGAAGTTGACTCTGCAAATAGTAGATGTTGTCGATGTCTGCAATTGCAACTTCTGCATACTTAATTGAAGGCTACGTTATGTATAAAATAAGATGCTTGTTAAAAATAATTTCAGTTCACAACGATGTTCGTTATTATCTTCTTCCTCGTTCTGTTGCTGGCCGGATCCTCTTTTGCTGCTGATGCCTCCCATCAGCCAGTGCCACCTCCTGGCAATCCCTCTCAACAACCAATACCCCCATCCGGTGGTCCCTCACAGCAACCCGTACCACCTCCCGGAGCCTCAAATCAACCCGTTCCTCCTCCTGGTGCCACTCAGCAATCAAAATCAAAAAAGGTTGTCTCTTCATTTCACGTACTAGCATTACGAAAAAATGCATAGCCTTGTTCTTCAATTCAACAAATTATTTTAGAACCTGATCGACGGCATTCCGAAACCGATATACTGTGCAATACAAGGTTAGACACATTCTCTTTTCTTTAAAAAAAATAATATTTCAGACTTGATCTACGCATTGAAAGCGTGGGAGAACAGGAATGTCAGTAGATTTTTCGTTATTGAGAAATATCCTATTCGTAATTTTGACAACGAAAACGAAAATTTCAGCAGAAAATGAAGTGCCTCGCTATAATTGAAACTCCATGTGGACCTCGACCAGCGTAAGAACTTTTACCTTTTATAAAAGGATTTTATAAATCAACGCATTGAATATTTGTTTGCAGGTGCCCGTAAGCTCGAGTCTACGTTTCATTTTAAGTCGATCGTCTATACATTATCATTCCTCTGAGATGGAGTAGCTTACAATCGCATAAACAAAGTTTTCGAACATCGCATCATTTTTTCTTCATACAATGCAAAAAAGGAGTATTTTTTAGCGAGTAATGTAAAAACAAAGAATCTTCGATCCACAGTTATTGCGAATGCTGTTCACTTCCATATTCGAACTTTGAAACATCGTCGTGAAAACGCAGCAAATATCAGTAAAATTCATTCCAAGGGAAATATTGCCTTGTAATTTTTGAGTTTAGTATCAACATACAGCCACTTCTCTCTTGTAAAACCACACACTCACCATTTTTCACCTAGCTCGGCGACCTCCATGGATTTTCGATCGTCAGATATATCAATGCCAATGCCTGTGAACAATTGGTGATGCATTTCTTATTTCACGAAATGAAGGGCAATACCCACTCTGTTTTAAATATCTTCGCAAATAAACGATAAGTAAGCGATGATAAAATTATTCTAGACATAACAGAATGCTTATTAAAAAAATTAGTTGCTCATTTTGGGTATGTGTTTTCAAAGTCATTGCATCTCTTTGGAAGTTGAATCTGCAAAATTTAATGTATCTTATCTGCAATTGCAACTTCTGCATACCAAATTGACTGTTCCACTATAAAATATTGCGGCCGCCGAATAGGAATGCAAGTGAATGATGTTCGTCGTCTTCCTCCTTCCTCTTCTGATCGGTTCCACAGTCTCTTTCGCTGATGTCCCCTTGCCTCCTACAATCGCAACTCCTCCGGTGGTCTGTTACCTTGCATTATGTATAGTTGGGATGACTGGATGAATAATTCGATTGTTTTTCACTCGAAATTTAGCGTGCGGGAGATTGAGAAATGAGAAATGCAATTTTAGAATCTGATCGACGGCATTCCCCAGCCGATATACTGTGCGATACAAGGTTAATTCATAATGTCGATTTTAAAATTTGAGTTAATAATTCAGACCTCATCTACGCATTCAAAGCCTGGGAGAATAGAAATGTTAGTGATTATTTTATTCTTTTATATGAGGCCGTATGTGAGATAATCAGATAAAGCTTGGCACAGCTCAAAAATATCAATCCTCTGAAACTTTGCGATTCGGGGTTCTTGAGGGTGCTGATGACGATAGGCATCCTCATTTTGACCACCGATGGACCGGAATGTCACGGGGATTCCAAATCTCTTTTACACGTCAAAATCCATCATTCGGGTAAGGAAATATTCAAGTTATAGCGTACCTGGCTTGTAAGTAAATCTTACCGACATTCGCTTGTCTACTTCCTAGCTCTTATCGATCGGAGACTCTCTCGCGAGGGAGGCGAAAGAGTCTCCGATCGATAAGAGCTAGGAAGGGAGGCGAGAGAGCACGGGTAATAGAGAGAGCGCAGAGACAGGGAAGAGGTCACGGAGGAGAGACTCGGGTAGATCAAAAGATCGGAAGAAAGCAAGGGAGAGATGGTCCGATTTACTTACAAGTCAGGTACACTATAAATTGAATATTTCCTTACCCGAATGATGGATTTTGACGTGTAAAAGAGATTTGGAATCCCTGTGAAATTCCGGTCCGATCTATGCTACTCTCCACAATAGCACTGTAGTTTGCGCAAAGTTCCATTTCACATAATAAATAATAAAAATAATAGAAACATAAATGTTCCGTCGTGATCGCCATCAAATTCTGACACTAGGGCCATACTCACCTAAATTTAGCTTGACCAGGAACCGAGTGAAAGGACAAAATTCGATTTCGACGTGATTTTTTTTACATTTTTTTTACATGCACTGTTGTCACCTTCATAATCCGAAGATCCTGAGCTCGTCTCAATCAAAAATAGTCTTTTTCAGCAGAAAATAAAATGCGATATGATGATCATGACTCCATGTGGACCTCGCCCAGGGTAAGATCTACGAAAATTTAGAAGTATAAGTTTAGCAGTTAAAAATCAATTGTGATGAAAGACGTTTCAGGTGCTCCTAAGATCACGCCTAACCTTATTTCCCCAGTATCATAATTATCGATCGACTATCACTTCTCTGCCCTTTTCTACGAAATTAATCGAGAAGCTTGCAAATGTGTCAATGGAGTAATCAGACGTAATCTAATTTTCTTTCAAATCCTATATTGTGTATTGTTGCGTAGCATGTCCAATGCAGATTTACAATAAAAACTTCGAATTCCAAAGTTTCTGTTTCAACAAAGCTGAA
Organism: Pristionchus pacificus; assembly: GCA_000180635.4. Taxonomy (NCBI): domain Eukaryota; kingdom Metazoa; phylum Nematoda; class Chromadorea; order Rhabditida; family Neodiplogasteridae; genus Pristionchus; species Pristionchus pacificus. Next base: position 39,958 of record ABKE04000032.1, read on the forward strand.
TGAATGCTCTGAATACATGAAGATGTTCTCTTCTTTGGTCATCGCAATTTTCCCTTGCCAAGAGGCGATCATATTATCAAGAAACGACTACTACCTACTTAGCGAAAGTACACATTCGAAGTTGACACTACATTAATGACATGAGTCAGTTTGTACTGCATCTATCCTAAACAGATCACGTTATTCTTGCGAAACTGAAATACTGCAAAGATCGTGTAGTATGCAATGCAAAATACACACAAAGCGCACAAGATATGACTCAGCATATAGAGGACACAGCTGTCCTACTGGTTTTGACGATCAACGAGAAAGTATCGATCCATGCTGAATGTCTGTTATTGATGTTGAAATGCTGAGTGGAATAAGGAAACATCAATTTTGTAATTTCAACGTCATCTTACTTATGAAAATGATGAATCATGTTTCGTTGCAATCAATGAGAAATAAAATTCGAAATCATGAATCGGGGCATGAAGAAATATCAGTCACCAGTGATGAAAGTTGGTAACGTAATAGTTCAATTCAAATTCAGCTAATCGATTATGGTTAAGCCAGAGTTGACAAATTTCACACCGACCGATTACCAACTATTTCCTCCTCGTCATCTTTTTTGATCTTTCGCACTGAGCTATTCTCGTCACGCTAAATGCTCTCGTGGTAGAGGGGTTTGTGGAGGGAATGGAGGGTAGTGAATGGATTGGTTCTCTGCTCCCTCGCGATATCTGTGTTTCGCTACTCAGAATCGGTAGTACAAACACAAACTTTGTGAGTCAGCACACAGCGTGAGATAAAGCGATAGAGCAGCGGAGCCAGGAGAAACGACGAACTTATGATTCTGACAATATCGCAATCTGCTCTAGCTCACTGCCAAGCTGAGTCAGCCCAACGCGTCTCTCACTATATATTCAGAAGTCGGAGCAGAATTCCTCACTCTGGTTTTCCTCCAGTCAACTCTAATCAACTACTACAATGAGATCTCTCATTTGCCTCTCTGCCCTTCTAGTATCAGCCTACTGCGCCCCGGTACTGACCGATCGACAACAAAAGATCAAGCAGATCTGGGGAGAGGATACGAATGTTACCCGTGCTGAGACCATTCTTGCTGAGGAAGCCAAGAAGCTCGGCATTTCGTTTGATGACTACTTCAACTCGTGCACAGGTACGTCATTATTGCAATGTTTTTACAAATAAGGATTTGTTTTCAGTGAAGAATTCACTGCGATGTTTTTTTATATTTTGAAAATATTTCTTTAGGCAATTCATTGTTTTTAGCCGATGCTGAAACATTGATGTTCACGAAGCAGGAGGAGGCCGATATGAAGCAGGAAATGGAGGCTGCGGCCAAGATGGGCAATGTGAAAGTGAAGACGTGGGATGAGGTAATAACACAAATTCGATATTTAGACTCATCAATAGATTCAATTCAGCTGTTCGAAGTGCTCAAGGTTCGAGCCCCTAAGACGTACGCTGCTCTTATGAAGAGACGTGAAGTCTGGAACAAGACCATCGCCAAACTTGATGCGCCCGCCCAGTCGTTCGTGAAGAATGTAAGCATTTTATTTCAAATTACGAAATTGGTGTGCTATTTTCATATTTTGTAATTATGTATTTCCAGCTCGGAAACACGTTCCTCGACAGCGTCAACGGTCTCTCGGAGTCTGAAGTCGCAGGAAAGAACCCTCTCGAGATCTTCTCCATGCTGGGAAAGAATGTCAAGAAGGTTCGTCAATTAGTCCTTTTTACCGAATTTCGGTCCGAATTGTCGCTTTCGCATTGCAATCAGTACATATTTCAGACGAAATCTGAGTACGAGGCTCTCCCTCAAGAATCGAAGAATTCGCTCGAGCGACATTTCCGCGTTAGAAGCTCAATTCGCATCGTCGATGAGTACGGTATCTTGAGAATTGCATTCTCTGTTATTGGTATCGTTTCCGATTTGTAAATTGTTTTCCCCTGATAAAGTATTATTCTTTTTTTATAGGCAACATTCGACAAGGATCAACGAAGACCGAAAGATTTATTTATTGAAATACAGTTCATTGCATGGGACAGAAGGCCAAAGCAAAATCTATGTCTTGTGTGATAGCATCCTGATATAAGATTTATTCATTGAAATCAAAAGATTCTCCTATTGCATTTTTCCCGTAAAACCACGTAATTCATTCCTATAAATCACGAACCGGGCTTCTTTTGCGTTCGCCGAAGCAATTTGCCTTTTTACAGATGATTCGATAACTGCAATTGATCAGTGCATAATTTGAGCCCTTTGAGTGTCGCCCTCACCCCTCCTTGGTTAGTTTCATTGCGACATCTAATCCGCGCTCGACACTTATTCCATAAAGGATTTCTGTCTCCAAATAATGGCTAGAGAAGAAGACCTCAGTGAGATACTTATCACCAATCGCAAACGTGAAGTTGCATCGCTTATGTTCCTTTGAAAATGCACATTCGAATCCACGGAAATCGGTGTCGTCAGTCCCTGGCCGAACCGGCACGTCTTCTTAGCACAACGATGGATAATATGATTGAGATCCCCGATCGTCACCTTTACTATCTTCCTACAGTTGTTCATAATCGTGAGGTAGAAGGGATAGACGGAAGTCACAAGTAAGAAGAGAACGGTGAGCTGTCCGAGCATTCTCACGGACGAATGAATTCTGTTTTCAGCGATGGCTTTATATTTTCTCACATTGTTTTTGATAGTGGTGGCTGGCTGTACCACTTCTAATGCACACACTCTGCCTTCCTCTTACATCGAGAGAGCGTTTAAAAAAGAGGTGTCTTGGAATTGAATCATCTTTCACCTGCCGGATTACTTTCTTCTTCATTTTGCATTCAGCGAAGCGAAATTTTTAGTGGAGGGGAAAAAGTGGGATAGGAAAATGAGAAAGTTTACGAATCCTACTCCGTGATAATGAAATATATTATCGATTAGTGGATCTTCCTAGTTACAATAAGAGTCGATTACAGATGGAAACAGTTATTATTCATTCAACCTTTAGATTATTCTAGAATCCATAGGGCCTTTTCTGCCTTTTGTGTGGAGGCTGACCAAGATCTCGTACGTAACCGTCCTCAGCTCGTTAGAGAATCATCCTACAAAGAAGTCTGCCTTTGTTCAAACTGCTGACTACTTTTCGGGAATTCCACCTCTGACTCTCGTCAGTGAGATAGCACGCTCAACTGAGAGAGCTCTTCGTGATTTCTGCATCTCTCGCCCACCTCTGCATGACAACCCAAGTACTTGAGCACTGTTGCTATCTGAGGAGCTCATACCACCATGAGATGCTTTCTGCTGTTGAGTCTCATCGTCGCTCATGTAAGTATTTAGATATTACTCAATGATACATTTACTTATTGGAACTTATGCGACGAAAGTAATGATAACGGTTCCATTTATAGGCTGTATGCATGCCTGACAGCATGTGCTTCATGCCGTCACCTGGCGGTCCTTCCGCTCGACTCGTTATCGGAACTAACATAACGGAGACCTCGAGAGGGTGCAAGGTTGCGTGTGGTGATATCGACGAGGTAAATGTTCTTTTTACGAAAAAATTAAATACTTGTAAACACTGCAGTGTGTCGCTATTTCGTACGCTATTTTGTTTCTTGCTAGGTAATGGAAATGGATCGATGAGATGCTCGAAACCTGCGGCGGAGATATTCTCGAAGCAGGCGACCGGTTGTCCTGGTATGGTTTTCTCGTGAAATATTTGCCGTTATTCTTTTAATCATTGTTTCCAAGTGATTTATTTTCAGCCCGCTCAAACGACTTGCCAGTGCTCAATTCTGACCCAGATCCATGCGTTAGCGGATTCTATCTGGCTGATGTCAAGTATGGTCAGTCACCGATATGCCCGAGAAACGCCCAGAATTACATTCTCAGGTATTATCACATATTCATCAAATAAAAAATTATTACTTCAGAGGCGTTGATGAATTCGGAACGCGACTCACTCTCGACAATGACATCTACAACGTAAAATTTAATTTATTTGTAGTTAGATCATGAGCGTTATTGCGCATTGTACGTCCACACATTATGTGTTCTAGAAGCTTACACTCAACGCCACCCGGAATCTGTGGCAGTTCAGCTATCCTTCCAGAGAATTCTTTCGATATTTTGTCGCCATCAGCTGCGCGATCAGTTGTGAGCATTCTGTATGCTCATCTACGTGTCAACATGGAAATTGCTACGAAGATATGCAATTGCAGCCGGATCGTGTGGGTGCAGCAGCCTTCCACTTGTTCGGCCTAATCTAGCTGGCGGAGTTGAGGCGCAGACTGGAGTGAATGGCGCCTGTGCTAATCCATCGTATATACTCACGTACGTTAGAATCTTACTCGAACCTTTAGTAGTATTGTTTTCCTTGCAGAATCTTCTCCACGAAGTATCCACCAGGCAGCAACAAGGATTCGTTTCAGGCAAATGTAGCGATGGCGGTCAGTATTTATAGCGTAGAGTTTGCGGAAAAAAACAAATAAGAGTGCAATGTTAATAATCTACCGATGTTGCACCAACCTCATCATACGGTAGTGTTCAGATGACGATCACATGTGAGGCAGGTATCTGGATACTCAGACATCTCGACAACAGTAATGGATGGCAAATCGCAAACGCAACTTGTGCTCCGTGATTGCTTTTAACATTAAATAATTCGTCTGAGAAATTACGACATGAATTGCGTTTGAATCACTGTTCATGCATTCATTTGATACAAGTATTCTCCTTCGTAGTATACATCGCTTGCAGGAAAAAAGTACCGATGATGACTCACAAAGCGTGATGGTTCTTGCACAATATCTGCATCAAACAATCCAAGATTGATGAGAACGAGTTTATTCATTCCAAAAATGGTGAATGCGTCATGATAGCACCCTAGGAAGACTTCTCAAAGGGGTCACTGCAAAATCAGAAAAAAAAAGAATTTGCTAATCGAATTATCTGATATCAAGAAAGATTCGAGTGTATCGAGTGAAACAATTCGATCAAAATTATTTATCTTTACAAACATACACAAAACAGATCAATAACAAATTTCATTGTATGATCTCAACCGTACTTCGTGAATAATGACCGGAAATGTAGCTGGAAATTTTGTTCATTGAGTGCGAAAAATCACGCATACCGCCGATAAGGTTCAATGTAGTAGAGAGAGCAGAATGCTCCTAGAGCTGGAGGAACAGATGCAAGCTGCGATTAAAACGTACACTTATTGTCAGAACAAATTTTTGTGATACCGTCGTAATTGCCTTCTCTAACGAGGGATGGTAGTAAATGTCGAGCAGTCGAATAAGATAGATTAGAACGGCAAAGGACGAAAGTAGAGGAAGACATGCGTGAATTGTGAGCGCCTTATTATTTTGTTGTATTTTTCCTCGTTTTGAAAACTGCACAACTTTAACCAGAATTCGATGCAAATTTCGATTTCTCGTAGAAATATTGGTCATGGAAGCACTAAGGTTTGAGAGAATCTGACAATAAGTGTGAGTTGTTTTTTTAGCTTCTGAAACAAACCATTTGCCGAACAATAATAATGCAGATATAAATAGGAACGACAGGTGCGATCGTGAAAATGCAAGTGATGATTAACTGAGCAGTCATTCCAAAATTCCCTGTCGATGTAAAAATAAATTGAAAAAAAAAAGAAAAATAGAAAAATGACCTGATAGAGCGCCTTTTTCATTCAGATATCTTGGTGCATTTACTTGAATATATCGTTTAACAAATCCAATATCGGCTTGAGCGGAAGTGAACCAACCATGAAACATAATAGCAAAAATATTGAGCAAAATTCACATCTTACCAATACAAGTGCTGGAGGAATGGCAATCGCAATCATAATCGAGAAAACAGTGGAACTTCGAGGAGTTGGACGAAGAAGAATCCAAAGTCTAAATACTGAAGCGGGTGAGGTGAACTGTCAAAAACATGCGATCTTACCGGAAAATAAAACTCGCAAGCATGACGTAATACGAATAGACAATAGTGCCTATCTGAAGGCAATGCACGAGATAGCATAATCGCACCGAAATTCGGGTGCACGGCCCATATGATATGTAAAGAAGATTGCCCGGAACTACCAGAATCCTGAACGATATATTTCATAAACATAATTTTTGTTGCGGGTCTTCGTAAATACCGAGAGTCATCAATAAATATACCTTTGCATGTTGATGAAATCGCAGAAAACACAGATCAGATCGTTGACCGTTCCGAATTTCAGCAATGTGGAGTACGACTGAAACGAAGTTGAGATGCACGGCTTTTGTGGAATCGAACCTTGAGATTAGCAGGGGTATGAAGTACCGCGGCTGATAGTAGCCTTATCTGGATAGCGTCCTAATCAAGCAAGCTGTTTTTATGCATCGTGGAAAACTTCGTCTGTGGCAGAAAAATAAGAACGGCTACCGTACATAACGGTACAACGGGCCTTGTTCTCCTGATTTAAGGGAATTTACCCGAATATGTCCGGCAAAAACGCGCAAAACATTCAAAGGCTGCAATTCCCTTTCGATTTATCAGATAAAAGCCGGAAACGAGCGAATGGCATTGCGCAACCGAAGACAAATAATAACTAAAACACCCGCATGTAACTAAGCGACCGAAGGTTGCTAGTTTTAGCAATTACTATAATAGCCAGGGGAATACTATTGTGTAAGACATGTTCCGTGTTGTTGTAGAAATAAGAGTTTTTCATCATGATAATTAATGTAAATTTTGCGTGAATCGACGGCTGAATGGGAAGAAGTAAGTCCCGATATCGACCTCAGTTTACTTTAAATTTTTCTCACTATTCGACTATTTTTCTTTTTTTATTTAATTTATCATAGGTGCGTTTTGTTTAATTATATGCGAGCATAGAAGTTCAACACGGAAATATTTTTAAAAAAAGATCATTGATGATGCAAAATAGATATTTTTAAAATGTAGTATAATAGCAATTTCGCACATGGAACTAGAACATAATGCTCACTCAATACATCAGACTCGAATAAAACACTTAAAAATGATTAGAAGAAGACAAAAAATAACTAAAACACACACCGAGACGAATGGCTTACAGTTCGAAGATTGGCAGCTGTTGGAATTACATTATTAGCAGGGGAGTGCTATTGTGCAAAACATATTCCGTCAACACCATACCCCCGCAGGTAAAAGGTAAAAAAAAGATGTATCCACGTCAAGCGATTTTACGTCGTAAGACAACGGTAGGTGGGACCCACTGGTAAGGCCAGCTGTTAGACGGACAACATACCCGGCTGTCCAGTGCTTTCTCGGGTAACCTTATCTTTCGCAACCGAAGTCGCTACCAATTTGCCGACCCCGGGGGATAGCAAGACTTGTTTGGCCACAGCGGGGGATTGAACTCGGTACCCTTCGAATGGCGAGCGGCGCCTTACAACACTCGGCCACCCAGCCTATCCCGCAGAGTGACTCAGAAAATTTAATCGTCAGAATCTCCTAAAGAGAAGCTCGGCGATAACGCAACGTGAGAGAATCTGTACGGAGAGAGAATCTCGAGATTTTCGCTCGGGCAGAGCTCATTTACACCGTGCAGAAAATAAGGCTAGGCTTCACAGAGGGTGCGATACGAAAGAAGATTACCTGGAACCACCAGCATCCTCAAACGAGTTGTCCTCATTTTTTTCCCATTTCACATTTTATTATACATGCATAAAAATTCTTTTGCATTGTGGTGAAATCGCAGCATACAGAAATGAGATCGCTTATTGTTCCGAATTTGATCAATACGACTGAAAAGAAATGGCAATATACGATATTATTTGGTCTTATAAGATATAAATACATTCAATTTAGTAGGAGTACGCTGTATCGCAGCTGCTAGTAGCATAGCATTGGTAGTAATGCCTATCAGGAAAAGTATAATGTGGAGTGACGAAAAAGCGCCGTTTAGTGAGTCCAGAAAAGATTCCATTTTTCCGATGTTCCAGCTCGTTGTCGATTATGTATCTTTATTTGAGTTCGTCATCGTTGTATAGACAATTCAAAGAGTTGCGAATGCTTTGAATAAAAAGAATCGTTGACGTCAGAGTACAGATCAGTCAGGATTCTGGCCATTGCATGCGATAACAGCGATACAATAAGGGGTTTATTGATATAAGCGAACGCGAGATACATATGTGAGAGCGGGAGACACAGGGGCACGAGACGGGGAAAGGGTTAATCATGCAACGGGGAAGAGAGAGAAGAGGTAAGAGAGGGGATAGGGGGAGACGACCGGTCGCCATGCTCGCATCCGTTGACATCTCCTGGCTCATCTCGCCCGCGGTTCCCTCTCGAAAGCTCCGCCTTCCACACGTATCCACAACTGCACTGGAGAAAGTAAACACTTTCCCTCAGAGTGCTGCGATACGGGGTCTGCCACTCACCTCATCGATCTCTGTCCTCAATTGTGTTGTTGACGAGCTTGATTGTCGGCGAACAATGCATCCGGCTTGTCAAGCTGATTGAACATGCTCAGCTCATCCCTCCGTCGACTGAGTGGTCGCTTTAACCTTAACGTGTTTTCTTATTCCGCAAGTATTGGACATTTATGGCCACTTCCTTCACACTCCCCCTATTTAGCGTAGTCTATCCTCAGACTCAACAAAAAACAACCGATAGACCAACCGACAATTCCACTGAGAAGAGAAAACTTACATCGGATCCTTATATGCAAAGACAGTGGTGAGAATCACTGGCGAGCTTCGACGTGATAGTTTCCCGGGGATCCGCAGTTGGAAAAAATAACACTACGCAGACCCGCAAAGGGCGCGAAGCGCCGAATTTTTTTTCACGAAAACCACTCCGCCGATCCGCAACCCAAAAAACTATGACATTGGTAGTTCAGCAGTGGTGAGAATACATATTCTCATGCAGAATAGATCAAAATAAGAACGGGTCCTACTCTAGTTCTGCTATTGTCCAACAGTCGATCCTTCCCAAGCCGCATCCACATATCTCATCGAACTACTGTATTATCATTCAAGGTACGGATAATCTTAATCATCGTTTCATCTTGCATGCCCTACGAGCGCCAAACCTTCACCAAATAGCTCAGGAGTGGTCCCGTGGGATGTGGGGAAACTCCTAACAGCCTCTAGAGGCAACTGCAGTGAATGTGAATCACACCCCACTAAGCAACATATTTTACCGAAAGCAGCTTTACATTTGAATTATACACTCTTTCAAATAGCGCATTGTGTCTCTCTAGAAGAGCCTCGCACCGTTTCTCAGATTCATTTAGCTTTCTCTCAAGTTCAGCTACAGTCTTCTCCCATGTGGAACTTGGCGAACTAGGCAATGCGGCGAGCGAAAACGTGGACGGTACCTGGCCTCCGCCTCCGCTCTGTTGATTAGGCGTCATGGGTTGCTGCGTCGGGATCATCATCAAGGGCGGCGGTTGGTTCCAGTAGACGGGCTGCTGTCCATTGCAGACCTGATAAGGAACTTGGTAATAGGGAATGGGTTGACCCTGCAGAGGTATCATAGTTGTGCACTGTACATCATTATGGTAGCCGTGATACGGAAAATTGTCATTGTTACCAAAGTACTGTTCCTTTGAAACGTCTTCCAACTCACTGTCACCTTGTCCTTGGTAATCTTCATGTGGCACACTACCATCCTGCAGCCTCTTAGACGAAGTGTTTTCATCCGATGAATCCCTAGGCACGTCTGTGTGGTTCACCTGGGACTCATGCACATAAGGATAGCTACCGTGAATGAACATGGTACTGGACACATCAGGAAGTAGGCTTTCGAATCGCTTAGCCAACTGAACCGCATCTTCTAGAGTGGTGGGAACACGAGCCTTGACATGGAAGGAGATCTTAGGCGTCAGTCTATCCAAGAATTCTTCAAGTAAACTCTCACGTACTTAGCCATCATCTCTTCCACTCATCGCCAATCGTACGATTCGCTGCAGTCGAGAGAAGAAGTCCTGAACGCGTTCACCTTCCTCCTGCCTGCAATATGATAACCGTTGTCTGGCCAATGCTCGTTCTTCTGGACTCTGAACTAGACTGACTACCTTCTCAACCACCGTGTCAAATACACCTCTCTGTGTATCACTCAGACTATCAATAGCTTCCTTCGCTCTTCCCGCCAAATTACCTATGAGATGGGCGGTTTTCTGTGCCTCAGTTAGCTTAGTGGGAGCCATGTTCACCAAATCATTGAAACGTCTCACCCAGGTCGTCCAATCCTCATCGTCATCTCCCGTGAAGGGTCGCAATCTATTCGATCCCTCCTTGATCGGAAAACTGTCCAAAAACATAAACCATGGGGACGGAGTGATCAACCCGCGTAGTGATGACCTTGAAACAGCGGTTGATCTGCGTCTTGATATCCTTAGTTGCTTCCTCTACCTGCTTAGAGCCGGCGTGTTTCATGCTGAACACGTCTCCTACAATATTGTCAAGGGACAATGAAGTCGCCCGAGCGAGTAACTTCGCGTCGGGATCTGAAAGAGCCTTTGTTCCACTGAGTAGTCCCTTGACCGCATTATATGAGCCCCTAGTTGACCACACAGATGAGGTCACGCGGGCCCGACAACTCTCTCCCGAAGTGAAATTTCCTTCACTAAAATCATTCAGAGTATTCTTTCTGTCTCCTAATCCCAGATGGTCAACCGCTCCCTCGACTCCAAAAGGAATCGAGGCAGTGCTGCCAGTGGCTGCGGCCGCTGCTGACAGGCTCCCAGGGCGCATGCCCATAGCGGATCCAAACGGCATCGAAAGCGTACCTCGCAGCGACTTGTCCCCGACCGGGGATGGCGGACTCGATCCGCCGTCGTCCATTGAGCTCGATGTTTGTAGAGAGCCAGACGAGAGTGGGCAGTCAGGAGCTCAGACCGAACCACAACTGAGATACCCTGAGCCTCCGATCCCCTCACGGCTTCGCCCCGCCTCTGATCGTCTCTAATCTTTTACGTAGTGTGGGGGAAGGATGTTGAAACCGATTTTATCAGCATTCCAAGAGTCATGCGACAGGCGAAAAGCAATTTCCCATCTCACAAAGATCGACAATTGAGATTATCTTATTGATACGCGCTTTGAATACCCGCGGGGGTGATGAAACACTACCGTACCCCGGGGAGTAAACCGCACAAACTTCAGACGACCCTGAACATTAAGTTCTTCACGTGATGCTAAATTACCATAGCTAACGTTGCTACAGAAATGCCTCTCAATCAGAGGCGCGCGCAACGTCGTATCCCATCCACGACAACTGGCCAAAAGAAGGTGTCTCCATCAGAGACACGCGCGTACCGAACCGTACTCCCATCACACTGGAGCAGTTCGAAGCAACCCAATACCAGCGTATTGCGGTTGTGATCATGATCAGAATAAGGACGGACATACCGGAGACAGAAGTCGCATACAGGGATCAAAACTGACCCTCTGTACCGACAATGGTCCGTAATCTAACAATGCGACATTTCCAGAAAGAAGCAGACACACACATTACACACAAAGATTGCGAGCACGGACAGGGGAATACGGGAATAGGGGAAAACACTCTTACACTCTCTCGCAAAAATCTCTCACAAAGAACGAAAAAATAAATGCGCAGTGGAAGCAAGGTGGATAGAGAGGCACAGATCATCCTGGAGACTTAGCGGTTTCTCTCGACGCTCAGATGCGCATTCTGAACGAGGAAAGAAAATCGCTGCTACCAGTCAGGATTCTGGCCATTGCATGCGATAACAGCGATACAATAAGGGGTTTATTGATATAAGCGAACGCGAGATACATAGGTGAGAGAGGGAGACACAGGGGCACGAGACGGGGAAAGGGTTAATCATGCAACGGGGAAGAGAGAGAAGGGGTAAGAGAGGGGATAGGGGGAGACGACCGGTCGCCATGCTCGCATCCGTTGACATCTCCTGGCTCATCTCGCCCGCGGCTCCCTCTCGAAAGCTCCGCCTTCCCTGAATCATCGCATTGCGCAATTGATAACAATAGATCAGAGATCCAGAGAGCGACTACGCTCTCTGACAGATAGGAACAATTAAATCAAGCTAATAATTACTAATGCAATACCGATATTTTGGAAATGCTAACTAAATTATTACAAAAAGGCGACGAAACCGGGTCGAAAAAAGGTCGAAGTATGTAGCGAGGCAGCATGATTTTTAGAGATATCAACCATAAAATGAGCTAGAAGGAAGAGGTTGCAAAAAGACGTACGAGAAGCGTATTAACGTGAAAAGTCTCTTGAATTCTGTTTTCAGTTAAAGATCTGTTTACAGCCTCCGAACGGGGTAGATCACGGGCTAAAGAGGTGGAAAGATGGCACAATTTACTTACAAGCCGTTTTACTATAATTAGCATAAAACCTTCGGCGGACGCAAGAAAAATATGAAAAAATTATTTTTGGAATCCTTTCAGCATTCCGGTCCGATCCAGCCGACTCTCCCTCAATATTTTCCACCCTACGAAGACTTCCGTATTATAAAATTATTAATGAATTATTAATGATTATAAAATTATTAATGTCTATTGGCTATGCGCCATGTGGTTTTGTGTTTCAGGCAGTGAAGGATTGAGAGAAAGAGATTGAAGCGAAGGCGTATGCAAATCGTCACGCTTGTAAATTTTACCGGATGCCTACCTCTTTGAATCAAAATCACAATGATGAACACTGTGAAATATATTGAAAAAATTAAAACAGTAGGTGCCAGTTGATTGCGTAAAACAATCAACGGTAGTTGTCTTTTGAATGATTATGGGAATCGTGAGTGACTATTCTGAAAAAAAAATTTTCTGCCGGCATACAGCTTAGTTTTTGATCCCTGGACGAAACAAATCCTCTCCACTCCACCCCCCCCCCCTCCCCTCTAAATTCCACCCCTCGGCACCATGTCTTTCAAGATTTAGTATCTTTAGGGGCGTAACCACGATTAAATAGTGTGCTCGTACCAGGAAGCAATGTTTTTTTTTGAATATTTAATTAGGCAAAATCACTCAATGGGAAAATTTCGCCCGACTTTAATTGCTGAAGAATTTGTACATGTATTTTTTATCACAACGAATAACATAACATTCTGCTTCCTTAGGGTTTACTACATTTTTGCTTCATTACTTTTGTGTTTTATATTCTCTATCATAAGCTGAATTTTCTAACGGCAATGAGTTCCACTGAGTTAGATGTTCGATACGAGAAGTGTCTTGTAATTATCCAGCATTCATGCGGTACCATTTTAAACGATATTATTCTCAAAAAATTCCAAGCATTTTTTTTATAATTTTCAGGTTTCTTTATGTCCATTTTCAATATATCAATACTGCTACTCATCGTATTTGATAGTGATCTCCGTAGTCGGCACTATCGTAAATATCTCGGTTGTTTGCAGGTACTGTGATATTCTATGATAAAAGTCTTGCGAAAAGAGCAACAATACTGCCCGTTCTCATGTGTAGTCGATATTTTACTGAAATTTCAGATATTTTCTATTCTGTTCGATTCGTTCTCCGACGTCTATGCCCCGATTTTCATTGTACACCGCGGATTGATGTATTCTAATTCGTTCCTCGCTCGATTGTTTAGTTTCGGACAATTTCTTGTGAGTATTTCTTGTTTATACACATTATTAATTGAGCTGCTGTTTCGATCTTATTTTTTTAGACTATCGAATTAGGCATAATTGGCCAAATCGTATTCGCCTACCTCGCATGCGTCTATTATCGGAGAGGGGTAAGCTTCAACAGCATCACTGTAATATCAAAGACATATTTCTATTAAGGTTGTTCTAACTCGTGATCGGTTTTTCAATTTCTTCGGATGGCGAAGGATCGCATTCTTCGTATCCGTTCAGACGTATTTGATCATTACTTTGGCCATCATGTTACACTTCTATAAAAAATCAATTGAGGCATCGGAGGTAAGAGGAGAAGTACCCTTTGTAAATCATTGCTAACTCAGCTATCAATGTCTTCTGAGCTTCTCTGGATTACAAAGAAAAATGCGTACTTATTTTTGCCACCTGAATCAAACTTACAATATGCGCGATACGGTGAACCAGATTGTATTTTTTTTAAATTAGAGGTGCTTTCAGCCTCTGATTCTGCTGGAATTATATGTTCGAGTATTATTCTTATTTTTATCGGGCAATTAATATTGGAGGTCAAAAGGGGCATGCATTGGACCAGCAAAGAGACTCGTCGGTAAAAAATAAATACACGATTTTCATCGGATACTGTAAATTCTAGGTATCAACAACTTGCTGTAAGATCTCTCATTCTTCAGGTATGTTTTCTCTGTTCAAAAAGTGTTTCGAAGAACAAAATTGAGGGGGCCATTCCAAGTATGGTCTACTTGATTCCTGGCTATTCGATAGCTGGATTGCAATTTTCCACAAAAATGTTTGCTGTGGGAGAAAAGTTTGATCAATTTGGTTAGTCGCATTGCTTATTAAATTATTACTCGTCTTATAGCAACTATTCTGTCTCCAATACTTTGGATTATCTTCACGAAGCATGGATTTGTTAGTTCTCTGACAATTCTCTATTGTTCCCCATCGTATCGAAAGAAGATTGTTGCCGTAATCACGAGATCTCGGAATTCTGTCTCTCGGGAATCAATTTTTCTAGTCTCAACCAGTTGGAATGAGAGAACAAGATGATCATCGAATTCGATTGAGGAAGTTACTCGACATCAATAAATGTGTAATAAAAAACAAATTGGAAAAATCTTTAAAAATCGAATGAAAACGACAAACGTTGCTGTGGTAGTGTCACATTTGAAATTTACCTTATCGTGAACATAATTATCACATAGTCGTCGGGCTATGGCTAACCCGTCGTTTCATGATTATCTCTCAGTCGGCCAAGAATACTCTGAAAGTTCTCGTAAGTGAATTTTTGAATTCAAATTTGCAACGAGGAATTTTGCGTAGACTCTTCAAAGGGTGGAGAATGTCGGGATGGTTCGACCTATGTATTGATACAGTCCTATGTTCTCTCTACATCTTCCTTCTCATTCGACTATCTACGGCCGCTGATAATTACTTCAAATCGCCGTTCTTCATATTGTTCATAGCAACAGGTCAATCTCGAAGAATAAAATAACTATGGCTCATAAATTTGCAGGAGTTTATAGCGTAATAACAGTAATCACCTTTCAAATGGTCGCGCAGTTTCCCTACACCGAACGATACTGGACAATTTGCTTCTACAAGCCTGCCTATGTAATTTGCTTTCCCTATTTTTCATTGAAATAGGATTTTTTATGAATCAATTATTTAATTTTAGGCACTAAATGCTGCAGCAGCACAAGGGGCAACTTTCGGAAAGGCAACCATCGCAATTCATCGATATTACGTGCTGCGCCGTCGCGATTTCGCTGAGAAGGTTAGCCTACCTCTGCGGAAAAGTATATCTCTGCGTAGCAAGCTAGCACTTTTTTCCATACTGTATTGGCCTTTTCGGTTTTTCAGAGAAAAATTTCGCCCTTTATTTCAGAAATTGTCACATCGAGTGCTATTTGGAATTCTGGCCGTGCAATGCACGGTTGCGATTTTTCTTACTGTCTCGATCTGGCCATGATCATACGTGTACAAAAATGGAGAAACAATGGATCGCTTGATTGCCCTATCACGTATCAATACAATGGTACGCATAAAATGACCTCGCGGAGTTCCGCACCCTGACCCTATTTTAGATCCAACGAACAAATTCCGTAGTTTCCTATCTGCTATACATTATTTGCAATGGTGTTCTTGCATTTTCAACCAGCAAAGAGCTGACCAAACTTAGAGAATTACTTCAGGTATTTGACCATTTAGCTAAAAAAATAATTCTGGCACTTTCAAGCACAAAACGGAAGCCTTACGTGCAATCCTTGTTCAACAACGGAGCATGTTCATAATTGTGACAGTCTGTTCTTTAAGTCATCTTGTCAAGGCGATACAGCAGGTTCTTCCTTTTTTCTCTATAATTGAACCTTCCCATCTCAGTTTCTACTCGGGTTCTTGACGTATTTCGAGCAGTACGAAGTATATAATTTTATATGGCCGCTGCTGAGTAAGAATTGACCGCTTCGGCTTTTTCTAGTTTCTGATGTTGATCATTCCGTTGGTCAACCGAAACACACACAAATACAGAAATTATTTGATCAATTTTTGTTGCAGTATCCCTTCGTGAACGGCCTTGCAACATACGCTGCTCCAGTTTGCTTGGTTATGCTATCATCGAAAGTTCGAGCACGACTGATCGGAAGGAGGCGCATTTATCCAGAAATGAGCGTGGCCTTAGTGGAAGTCGCCGCAAGGAAGGACATGAAACACTTGCACAACCCCTGTATTCAGTAGCTCCATTGATAATTTTCATATTATAATGGCGTTGAATTGGAAATAATAAAGGATTAATCTTTGCTTCATTAATCTTTGATAAAAAAAACGGAAATTATGTCAGCTACGTGCATCATTCCCTTTCGATCACCCTCACGAATAACTCGCTGTCCATTGGGCCGTGAAGGACGTGTGTAGTGACTGTCTTCAGTTCCTCTTGGCATATTTTTTTTCTTCTAATTTAAATCACAAGAAATATTTTTAAAAAACGCTGGAAACTCACGTGGGCGGGATCTAGTGCCAGCTCGAATCGTCTGATAATTGAAGCAATCACAGTCTTGAATTCCATCTCGGCGAAACGGGCGCCCGCACAATTTCGAGGACCGATTCCGAATGGCAAAAAGGTTGCAGATGAGACGGCCTTCCCGTTATTGCCCAGGAATCTGCAGTGAATGGACGCAAAGATAGACTCCATTGATAATCACATATGATACGTCTCTGGAATGAATTCCTTCGGTCGTTCGTAGTTCTCCTCATTCCACATCACTGCGTGAACGGGAGTTACTACACTCACACCTTCGGGCACTCGAATTCTGCCTCCGATTACTGTCTCTCTGAGAATAACTTGTATTGTCGAGGCAGGATTCTCACAATGACGTTCTCTGTAAGATCGCAGCAGTCCCAGTAAAGCTGCTCGGTGCGTGCAATACATCATTAAGATTTATACTTGATGCATCGTCTCCCAGTGAAGGTTACGATGGGCGGGCACACGCGAAGAGATTCAGAGAAGACTGCGTGCTAAAGAAACAATGTTTACTCAATACATAGATTGTAAAAAAAACACCAAGTATGGAAGCTTCATCACTCGCTCGTAATCGATCGGTTCATTATTCGAGAATGTTGACGATAGCTCTTCGTATAGTGTTTGTTGTACCTGAAAAAGTTAGTGCTTGTGTAAAAACATGATATTAATGTAAAATACCTCAGGATACTTTGCCAGTAAGAAAGCCGTGAATGTGAGTGAGCTTGCCGTTGTTTCATAACCGCCGATGAAAAAGGCCCACGCATTCGACACGATAACGTCATGGTGCAGGGGAATGCCCTAAAATTATGATTAAGGAATATTCGAATTAATTTCGATTACGTTAATTTGCAATAAAACAATGCTTACTCCGTTCTCCTTTCGCTTATCGTTCTCTGCCAACATCAGATCAATCAGATCGGGCAGTGGGCGAATCTGAAAAAAGGAGAATTTGTAGAAAAACAGGCAAAACTTGCCTTTCCTTGCGTGCGTTCCCTTTCACGGTCTTGAATGTTTGCAGAGAGTTTTTGAATGAGAATGTGCTCCTCTTTACCGAAGATTGAGAATCGACGAAGATATTTGAAGATGGGAATGAATACTTGAAATTTTTTAATTTTTGCTGGTAGGCAACAGCGATGAGAGAATACTTACGAGAAAGTTTGAAAACAAGAGACTTGTTGTACTGAACATTTGCGATGAATTTGCGTGCGCGTTGGTAGTATTCATTGGAGCGGTCATGAAATCATTCATATTTATTTATTTGCAATTTCTTTTAATTATTCAAACGTGATGTAATCGATTCGTACCTTAACACACAATATTTCCTGCCCTAGAGCACATTTACCGATCAGATCCATCGATATTGCTTGCATCTCTCTGAAACAGCAATATTTTAAAATTAATTTTGCTTTTGTTCATACGCATAAATGTCCACAGTTCCATCGTTCACTTTGGACTTCTCACTGAGAACATTCATCATATTGTCAAGTTGGTCGTGAAACATGAGATGCATCTGAAATCTTTACGTTTTCTTAATTTTGCAAAACCCGCTTTACCTTTTTCATTTTGCTGGAAGTGAATATTTCTGATATGGTTGAGCGAATTTCTTTCCACCCGGCGCCTGGATATTATACGTTACATTGGAAACTATGGTTGCAATTGTTACCATAAGATCCGATATGATCAACTTGCACCAGACCGTCAAGAATCGGATACACCATGTTAATGGCGATTTTCTGTGAGAAACTCATTCAATCATTTGTTGAAGAAAGTTTTAAAACAACCTTTCTTGCAATGAAATTTCCGAATTGCGAGATGAACACCTCCTTGATAATAGCAGGATCGGTTGTCACGATTTCCAAGTTGGTGCCATAATAGAAACTGAACAATATTCTTTGAGACTCACGAGAAATTTGTAAAATATCTACAATAATCCGAAAAAAATAACATACCCAAATGTGGCTCCATAGATTCGCTCAAGTTCTGGATAAATATAAGGTGTGAACTCGACTACTTTCTGAGTAAGAAAATCGTTAACAAAAGGTACTACGCAAATTGTCCATCACTTTTTTGATCGTATCGAACATGTAAAGGAAATTTCCAAAGAAGAACGATGTTGGAGGACCGGTAAGGCCGATTTCCTCACGGAGTTTTAAATGACAACGGCGTTGTCTGTATTGAAAAGAATTATTGATTGCTATTTTGATTATATTTTTGATTGCTAAAACTCACAATATTTCATAACAGATCCACGTTGATACTGCAATGAAAAGAAGCCAGATCATTCTGAATTATACCATAACATTGAGGAAATTGAGAAGAAAATAACAAATGAAACTATACAGTTTCTGATATATTTACCGAAAACCCAACACGCGTATTCAGGCACAGAGCACAAAGGGCTCAAAACACTGAGCTTTCGTTATCATGAACCTAAAAGGGAAACGCTTGTCAAGGAATCGCTCTTATCATTGTCATGCAAACCATTCCGACTAAACCGCTCTTAAAAATGTTGCGATATTTTTGAACTTGCATGGAGATCACTGAACCTAGAACAGAAAATCGCAATACTCTAGTAGTTTTTCATCGAATGCAAAATATTTCGCAGCGATATTCCTATGGGATATCGAATTTGACAACATGTGTGTCACTCAAAATTTCATCTGATTCCGGGAATATTAGAGAGCATGGCGAGGAATTCGCCAACATGAACTTCTCATAAACATTGATCAAAAGGTGAGAAAAAGTGCATAAGATAAACAACACGATCAGTTTAGAATGTTGCGATTGAAAATTTTGCAAGAATCTTACGGCTCGAGCAAACACGTCCATAAAGAGATAACGGGTTCTCAGCTCAAACCGCCATCCATCAAACCGTGCGATTCCTCTCTATTACACCATGACTTCATTGCCCGTTTCCAAGAATGAAGTGTTGCTGGAAGCTTGGAGGAAGACTCTGAATGATGTGAGAATTTCCTTGAACTTTACTTATCCACAATTACAGGAAATCGTTCACTCGCCATGCAAACCAATCAATACTCCGATTGAACCTCTTGCATCTCGAGCTATGAAATCGTTGTTGGAGCATGCACAACGACATCCTCAGAAACCAGCAGTGGTAAGTATTCGCGATTATTTTATCAGAAACACCCACTGATTCAGATTGACGCTTTCAATCAAACGCGTTTTCTGACGTACCAACAGATTCATGATCAGGTTCTTACAAATAATATGTGATCCGTACTTATCGAAATGTTTCAGTCGCTCTCGGTAGCTGCTTTTCTGCGGTCACAAGGATTCTCAGTGGGTGATCGAGCGTGTACGGTGCTGGCCAATTGTATTGAGTGGGTTCCTTTATTAGGCCGGCGAATCGAGAAATTCTCCTGAATCTGCGCTTTTGCTAATGAGAGATAACTTGATATGAGAGAGGCGCTCACCCTCATCAACTAACTTCCTGGTTCAGGTTCCCAGTGATCCACCTTGGAGTCTGGTCAGCTGGAGGGGTCTTTGGTGGGTCAAGTCCAGCATTCAAACATCGTGAGACCAATTCTAAAGTCATATAGATATCAGTAGACATATTCAGATGAGTCCGTCTATCAACTGCGCGATTCTGGATCATCAGTGGTGTTCACGTCGGAAGTGTTGTTGCGATCTGTTCTGTCTGCCGCTGAGGATTGCCCAGAAATCAAAGTTGGATAGATCTTGTTTCCTTTTACGAACGACGCTGGCAGACAATCGTGTGCATTCGATCCTCCCCTGCTCAACTTCCTTCCAATGTGATCGATTTCCAAGACGTTATCAATTTCGCTCCATTGAAAGAAATTGTTCCTGGTAAATTAATATTTCGTCACCGCCGAAAATACGTTTGATTTAGTCTCAATGGATGCGCCATGCATGGTCTATTATTCTTCTGGAACCACAGGACAACCAAAGGGAGTCGTCCACACCAACTTCACCTACTATGCCTGCATTGAGATCCTGCGAAGGTGAGGCAAATGGAAAAAAAAGATAATCATAAATCGCAAGTCATTGAGTCACTTCCTCGATGAGATCTACCCGGTATTGGGCGTGATGGACGTTGATTGGTATCAGGTTTGTAACAGAATTATTTTTTAATGTCCAATCTATCTAGGACAGTCAAATAATTTCAACGGGATGCTTTCACATGCTCGGATTCGGACTGCTCAATTGGTGCCTGTTAACCGGTGCTCAAGTCGTTATGATGGAAAGATTGGATGAATTGTTGTATCCAAAGTTGGTGGACAAATTCAAGGTTTGATTTCGTGTTTCGAATTTAGAAAAAAAAAGATATTCATAGCCCCGATACTTGTTCGTCTCTCCTCCCATCTTTGCATATCTCTCAAAGGATCCCAACGGAAGAGCGGCAGCGCTCGAGTCGGTGCAGGTACATTTCAATTTGTTGAGGAATTCGGTGAAATTGATCATTTTAGCTGATTCTCACCAGTTCGTCGCCACTAAGCCAGGAAATTAGTGACGAATTCTTTGTTCATCATCCCAATGTCAAATACATCGTCCAAGGTTTTATTCTTGCTATTTTTTTTCATATTTTGTAATTCTACGTCCTTTCGAGGCTACGGCATGACGGAGACCGGCTACTCTCACCTCCCACTTCTCACTCGAGAAGGAGCAACGGCATCGAGTGGAGTTTTGGCGTCGGGTTATCAGCAGAAAGTACGCTGTACTTGATACCTTTCAAACCTCAATCGGTGCATAGATCATCAACACAACAACTGGGCAAGCGTGTCCCCTGGGCGAGTGTGGAGAGATCCTCGTCAAATCTCCCAGTTTGACAGTTGGATATCTGAACAAAAAGGAAGAGACGAAGAATCTATTCGATGATGAGGGATGGCTGCATACTGGTGAGGTCGAAATATTCTGATTCAATGATTGAATATTTTCAGGCGACATCGGATACATGGACCTCAGTGG
This sequence comes from Pristionchus pacificus, assembly GCA_000180635.4. NCBI lineage: Eukaryota > Metazoa > Nematoda > Chromadorea > Rhabditida > Neodiplogasteridae > Pristionchus > Pristionchus pacificus. The sequence continues at coordinate 61,504 of ABKE04000032.1, forward strand.
ATCGGTTTACATTGTTGATCGGGTGAAGGAACTAATCAAAGTGAACTATGCTAATCAAATACAACAGGTACATTTTACAAAAATTATTACAAAGGTAATTAAGAAAACTATCTAGGTTCCACCCGCTGAACTCGAAGGAATTTTGCTTTCATCTCCGTCGATTAGAGACGTGGCAACCGTTGGTATTCCTCATGAAGCTGTAGGATAAAATACGAACTTGAAGATACTTAAAAAAGTGTTTCAAGGGCGGAGAACTAGTGCGTGCCTTCGTCGTAAAAGCAGAAGAAAATCTTGAAGCGGAGGATGTTGAGCGGGTGATTACAGGTATTTCACTCATTTTGCATCTGTGAATACTATGTTTCAGATAAACTCGCACCATTCAAGCGTATCACTGGCGGCGTAGTATTTGTCGACGCGATTCCAAGGTAATAGTGTACTTAATTTTTTATTACAAACGAAATTATAGATCTGCTACCGGAAAGATCCTACGAAGACAGCTGAAAGAAATTTGCTAATTTTTGTATCTAAAATTTTGTGAATTTCAAACGATAAATACAATATTTAGCTTTGAGAAAACGCGACACTGTTTTCTTGTTTTTCGAAATGATCTTGAATGAATCTTGTCTAATCCCGGAATGAGGTGCAAGCAAACTCTGATACACACCCACTCGCAGATAAAATTGGGTCGATTGCAACCAGCACTTATAGAAGAGTCTGGTGCAAGCGAGTTTTTAGCGCAGTCTCAACTTTTTCAGTGATCTTCGCATCTGAAAATATATTTTTCTTGTTCTGGTTCGTTTCCATTGCGATAATGGCGGGCTGGGGTGAGGTGATTGCGGATATAATCCTCTCTTCCTTATACATCTATCTTCTCATTCGGCTGATCTCCGCCAAAGATGACCATTTCAAGACTCCGTTCTTCACATTCTTCATTGCAACGGGTCTGCACACATTCTGATGTTTCAATTGAATCGTTCATTTTTTTTAGGGATCTACAGTATCATTGCTGTAGTGACATACCAAATTGTAGCATAATTTCGATACTACGAATATTACTGGACTGTTGTGTTTCATAATCCTAAGATTTTTTTCCCAATTGTTTTTCAGATGAATATGAGAACCTCCATGAGTTCCAACTTCAAGAACATGCAAGCCAAAGTGACGTTTTGTTCTGCTTGAATGTTCCAAGATCCTTTCTTCAGATTTTTACCCAAGCAACTATTATTTGCATTCTGAATGTGGGAGCGTCGATTGCGTTTGTTTCTTTTTTCGAAAGACAATTCGATTGATTATTTTGAGTTGGCTGCTAATGGACTACTTGCCTACTCCTCAAATCATCATTACATTAGGAATGGTTGGTTACCAGTTAATTCACAGTATGCAGACGTCCTCATGAAAAATAAAGACGATTGTCGTCAGCATCGCCTAGCATTATCTACATTGCACTGAACCAGACTGTCGGACAAGAGTTGAAAAAGATGATCGGCCTTAACGAAGTCGAGGCAATGTGCACTTCATTGATGAATTAAAACAATCGACCTGTTATATTATAGCCGGACAATTCTGCCTTTTCATCGACTTCAGGGCCAACTTTGAGCGGAACTGATAATATGGTGCCAGTTGCTTGAAAGAGGCAATGAGCAGGGAACATCACATATTCAAATTTCTATGCAAAAAATGAATAATCGCTTTGCAAAACAATTGACCATCAATGAATATCCAAATTCTCACTGAGATTTCCGAAAATGTACGAAGTGTATAAAGTTGTGATATATATTTTTAAAACGTGATTGGTCTATCCTATGCACTTGTGTGTTTGTTCCATAGAGAAGAGTGATTTGTGCTCGTAAATAGTCTGGCGGAAGATAGAGAGAAGAGAAATTTTATCTCTCTCTCTCTACTAACCTTATCACTGGCATCCTTCGTTCTCTCGTCTCTTCTCCATCACTCAATACTTTTTCTTCTCTTCCGACAAAGCGTCTTCGTTTTCTCTAACCTAGCTTTTGTTCTTCCATTGATTTCGCGTCGCTTGTGTTATTTTGTCTCAGATTATTTTCGCGCCCTTTGATGCGTGCTTATTTCTCTTTTTATTATTGTTGTATTGGCAGATGTTGGTCGTCGTCGGAGCGATAATTCTCGGCTTAGGGGCATGGTTTGCTTACCAACGACAACAACGAGCAGAGGTAAGGATTATGAATTTTCCTTTCGCATTCTCGATTGTTATTCTAATTGGTACAAAGATAGAAGGGGAGGATTCTCATCCCAACAATTATTCCAACACGTAAAGAAGATAAAGCGTTCTTCAGAGAGTAGCTCATCTCAAGGGGAAGATTGCTCAACGAAAGAATGAGCAAGCGGAGCTACTAGAATGGGCTCGAGCCGAGGCCGAGAAGATTCCAGCCCAGAGGAGGAAGGAGATCGGAGCCATGGATTTCAAGCAATTGCTTGGCAAGTTCAATGTTATTACGAGAGACTCGAGGCTAATGCTGGTTTTCACACTTTCAGCCGCTCTCCAATCCGGCGACGTTACCTCACTCGAGGCAGTCACAACGTACATTGGCCTCTCACTCGCAGCTCACGAGAAGACAAATTGCGTGACGATGTACATCAAGGTAGCCTCCCCCCTTTCCCTTCCATTTCCTGGTTCTTATCTTGACATTCGTCGGCGAGAGCAGTTGACAACGCGTCCATCAAGCGGTAAAAATGTTTGTGAACAAGCCATTGCTTTCAGGTATCTACGAAAAGTGAAATAAATTCATTACATGATCCCTTGTAATTGCAGGAGTCAGTGAAGCACGCTCGGGCCCTTGACGGTCGTCGGAAATCGGGCGAGAGTCTTCCCCCTCTATTCGGCCTCCCAGTTTCCATCAAGGAGAGCATTGGCGTCAGTTATTTTCAACCAATTCTTCGCATTTTTATGAACATAATTTTTGTAATATGATATAACAAGGTGTTGAACGAAGTCACATTATTTCGTCTCAGGTCACAGGCACGGACAAGACATGGGGCTATGCGGGAAGCATTCACTTCCCTTCCACACGAGATGCGCCAACTGTGGAGATGCTCAAGCAACTAGGTGAGAGCGTTGTTCTTCGATACATTGATTTGTGATGATTTGTAATTACTAATGCTCAATATAGGCGCTGTTCCCTTCGTGAAGACGAACGTTCCGCTGTCGCTGCTCTCGTACACGTGCGGCAACGAGATCTACGGTATGATCGATTTCGTCTTGGTCGTTTCTTGTCAACTATTCAAGGATCGTATTTGCAGGTTGGACGGAGAATCCTCACAAGAAGGGTCGCACGCCGGGAGGATCTACCGGTAGGCGATGGTTCATACTTGACATTATTACTCAATTCATTGTAATTCACTGCAGGAGGTGAGGCGGCGCTCATCGCAGCTGGTGGTTCCCTTCTGGGAATCGGCAGTGACGTCGGAGGATCCATTCGAATGCCCGCTCATTATGCGGGCATTGCAGGAGTCAAGGTATTGCATCTTTTCCAACAATATGGTCAAAAATGCTTTAATTTGTCATTTTTTTAGCCGTCGTCGATGCGCCTGTCGCTCCTGCGCATCGATGATGGATACCATGGGTGAGCATACGAAGAAATGATTGCTATTCACGTCTATGAATTTTACAGAGGCTGCTCTAACTGTAAGGCTTGGTCGCTGCTATACGATTTTGGTGTCTATTTATCCATTGCAGCCCGAAACGCGGTGGTGGCTATCCTCTGATCGAAGCGAACGAGGGACCGATGGCTGCGTCGATGGAGACTTGCGCAGAGATACTCAAGTTAGTATTATACTTTGCATGGAATTGTAGTCATTCAATATTCATCGACGTCACGTCTGCACTCACTATTCTCATCTCTTTTCTGTTCAAATTGACGTTGTATGACTCGTCTTCAGGCAGTTCTGGGACAGTTCGCTCGTCTCCGACGTCGATCCCTACAAACCGCCCGTGGGATGGAACGCCGCGCAGTTTGAGGAGGGAAGGAAGTATCGCATCGGTGAGGTCTTCCCGGTCCTGGAGATCCGGCTAATAGCACTTGATCAGGCTACTACACGACGGACGGGTGGTTCGACCCGACACCCGGCTGCGTGCGAGTCGTCGAGGAGGCGAGGCATATTCTTCAGATGCAAGGTACGCATTTGTTAAAATTTCAAAATTCCTTATTTTTGGCAAATTATAGTTGGACGTTGAGAACCGTGTCTCCAACAACTCTTATCCAGGCCACACCCTCGTTCCCTTCTCTCTGCCCGACGTTCCCGAGATGATTCGAGTCTACGTCGCCACACTGACTGTCGATGGCGGAGTGAGTCTGATGGGCAGCATCGAAGAGGTTCGTTTCATTTTATTGTTCTTTTATCGTATAACTGCAATTCCAAATTAAATTACGTGTATTGACCTTGAGGATCTTCCTCCGGCCATTTTCCTCTCCGCTCTTCGTCCCCTTCGAGTGCCAATCCTCGTACAACGATCGATGGCCTACGTCGCGTCCGCTCTCGGATACTGGAGGGTGGCCAAATTCATGCGCTCCATGACCAAGTCGAGTGTCGGTGAGGATTTCGTACGATTTTCGGGAAATTAAGAAGATCGGCTGGTAAACAAACTAAATGCGCTGAATATAAAAATGCACTTTTAAAAATTGCAGAACTCCGACGCGACTACGCCTCCATCCAACTGTACAGAGCGAGAGTCGTCGAGGAGATGCGCAAGGCCAACATCGACATGTTATTATGCCCGGCACAGGTGGCCTAATTGTTATTGAAAAATTCTGAACCGACAAAATCCTGCTCGTTCAGAGTGACCTGAAACTAATTTTTCTCTAAGGTGATGCCGGCTCCTCCCCACGAGGCGCCTCTCCATCTCTCTGCGGGCTGCTCCTACACTGCCATCTACAATCTGCTCGATTTCGGAGCCGGAGTCTGCAGGGTGAGCAAAATCTTGCTATAATTTCATAAAAAAAACCTGGGCATACGCTCAGGTTGGCACGTGGAATGCGCAGGATGAAGCGAAGCTGGAGTGCTACCCAACGAGCGACCCGTGGTACACAATGGCTAAGAAGTTCAGCAAGGTTAGTCCAGCTAGAATTTAAGTTTGGCTGTAGAACCACATAAAAATTACGACAGGAAATACAAATTTTAATTTCTCTTCATAATGTTTGTCGTTATTGCGACGATGACGTTTGGCAATACTTACAGGACTCGGTGGGGCTTCCATTGGGAGTGCAAGTTGCCGCGCCTCCCTTCAAAGAAGAAGCCGTCATGAGAGTGCTAATCGATCTAGAGAGAAATGTACAGCATAATCCAAAATCGTCGTTTAGACAACGATAATATGCAGCGTTTTTGTTTTTAATGAATTGTATAATGGAAATTTTACATCGATCACGTCTTTCGAATATGAACTTCAACAATAAATATTTTACACAAACGCCCATCATGTGGTTATTGCGTGTTATTATTACGTCATATTACATAGTGAAATTGACTGTCGACTTCACGCCAAGTCGTTTTAACATCTGCTTTCTCCGACTGCTTTTTGCGCAGCAGCAGATTGCATCGCGTACTTGTGTATCAACAACGATTCATCCCTCAGACGGACTCTTGTCGTCCAAATATAAAAAGAGCGTAGAATTCTGAGTATTTACTAGTTCTCTTTGCAGTTCTCTTTGCTTCTCGGATTTCGATAAATATAGAAAATGTTTAAAGACCTCGTGGATATTTTTTCTTTTTTTAAGTCGTTATCTTTTATCGGAAAAAGCAATAAAGATTCAAAATGTAAACTTCTGATGGGCGTTATTCCACTGGCTACTCAAACGATCGAAATACGCTTCGTTCCCTGCAAGGAGATTGCTCGGATCTGGGTTTTAACAATTTTTCTCAAAATATTGGAAAGGAATATTCTAAAATCGATCATCAGCATTTGACCATCAGCTACAGGAAACATTAGCTTGAAAAAAAGCTAGAATGATTTCAAGTATTTTACAGACCTCTTGTTGATTAGTCGCTTCAGGTCAGCAGGAAGAAAGTAGCTATGAAAAGCCATCGATATTGCGGCAACGAGGAGACGACAGTCCTGGAAAGTGTAATTCGATAAACACATAATGTCTCTGAGCCCTCGTCTCTTCTTGTCGCACACCGGCAAGTCTTCTCACTGTTCAGATAAGCTAGTAGAAAGGCATCGGTCACACTCAGTTTGGGAAAGAATAAATTAACTCACAATGCTACCACAATATTCGCAGCTACCGTGAACCACTGCAGATCTCGCAAGTCTTGGGGTTTATCGAGAAAGAGCGGAGGAAGAAAGACGAAGAGAAGATCGCAAGCGAGAAATCCGGTGAGCAGATACAGCACCGATTCGATTTTCTGCAATCAACGACGAATTATGATCGCGATTCATCCTTATCGTACTTTGCGTGACCATTACTTCTCGAAATCAATAAATTGAACAATGCACCTGCATACTCCAGATGTTCTCCTTTAATTGGACTCGAAGTGAAAGCGTGTACGTGTCATGTGTTTTCGCGCCTCCCAATTCGTTCAGGCTAGAAAGATGTCGCTCATTGCGTTTGATCATCTTATGGAAGAGCTGGGAACGAAACTTTGATCTTTGATCTTGTAAGTCTTAGGAAGCGGGTCTGACCAAGCAATAGAACGGATTCGGAAACAGCGCGACGAGTGAGAGGTAGTAGCCGTTTAGCACACCTGCTATTTGATATTTTTTCGTGGTAGACACAAAGCGGACCTTTGACTATGAGGGCAGCAATTAGAATGGAGAAGACATCGGTTGCGAGGTTCAGAATGATCGAAATGTACACGCCTACATTACGCTCGTAATCGATGACGAAACGAGTTGCGCACAATCTAAATATTGCTTGTTAACATCTCTGGTGGAAGTTATTATGGCCCACCTTTCTGCAAAGACGGCCCCACAGAAGAGAAAAGAGAGATTGAACCCGGTTAGTCGAATAATATTTAGGTGCGGAACGGGAAAATGAGCAAGTCCTGTATAATCATAGATAAAATGAAAAGAGACAGTGTTTTTCCTGGAATGTCAACCAACTTGGATTCATACAGAATGAGCACCATTTGACAGTACAATCCAATTTGTATCAGACTAGTGTAATTTGTGAAGATGATAAGCAAATTTACGTGGACAACCTTCAAAGACAAAGTTAATCTTGAATTGGAGTAATAAAATACCCGATGTCTCCATGCTAGCTAGCACAGTGTAGCCATTAGCGCTGTGATTCCGATAAATAGTAGCAAAAGCTGAATAATTCGAAAAAGTGAAATAAAGAAAAGTAGAGGAAAACCTCGACAATTAAAGGAGGCGTATCATGAAAAATTAGTTCATGTTGTTGAGGTCATGATCCGATTGGATTCCATAATGATGTTAGGAAGCCAAAGTTTGAAAGTAGTGCATCCACTCTGGACCGAGATATCCGCGTTCAAAGTATCAGGAAAAAAACCAGGGAAAAGCACGCGAAGAATTCAAATATTTTATGGAGCGCCAATGGGGAGGAAGGGAAGGTAGATCAATGAAAGGTCATCTTTGTCTCGACCGCAATTGATTGGCTAGGGAGGGATTTTTGTTTGTTTCCGAAGGTTCTTCCCATCGACAAAATCTGATCCAAAAGTTTCTTGGCAATTTTCGAGAATCTTGCAAAACTCGGCATATCGTTGTAAGAGTCGCTAGCTTTGAATTTCAAAAGTTCATGATACGCCTCCTTTAAAGTCAAATAATACACATGCTCCGATCCTTGCAGATACTCTAACCGAGTGATGCAATTTATCCAGTAACTTTCGTTATTTGATCCGATAACCGTGAACACATCAGCAGCAGGAAAGAATATCGTTGAGATATCTTTCATCTCAATTCAAAAGTCAAATATCCTTCTAGTCATTTGCGAATGTTGGAAAGAAACGGATCGATTAAATTTTGAAAACAAAAATTAAGCCTAATTAAAACACCTCCTGGAGATGAGGAAACTTATTGTGATCAAAATGAGCTATAGATAATAACATGTTGAAGTGAAGTCTGAGTGGCTCGGACGCAAAAAGAAAAAGGAAACACCTGTGATTAGAACGTACGAAATTGATTTTGTGGTCCTGGAACTGGAGCAGGCTGGAAGGAACCTGAATTTATCTTTGATCGTTGATTGTAACAGATTATTTTCAATTGCTAATTCGGAAATAAAAATTGATTGATGTTCCAGGTCTAGTTCTTCGTTCTGAACATATTTTAGTTATTGTACAACTTCTGTTTGATCGATTGTATCCTACAAATTGATGCTTCTAGGAATTTCCTGAATACATCGACGATAAGAATATCTGAATATAAAACTCTGTGCTTCACATACATCAACCCGACCCGTGATTTTCGTTTTTTTAAGTTTTCGTCATTGCTTGAAAATGAGCGGTGTTCCTCTATCGTTTTCAATCTTCCTAATGATCATGGCCTGATTCGGTCTAGCGGGAAATGTTCGGTTCATTTATTGCAACTACAAACATAGCAACCTACATAGTGAGTTCACTAATCATCGAAGTTATCATTTTCAAAACTTATATAATGCTTTCACTCAAGAGAAATTGCTGGTCCTTCTGACTGCATTACAATGCATTCTCGAGACATGCGACTTAGTGAGGTATTGCTTTCTTTTTGATTTTACCATTCCCCAAGGATATTTTTGAACATTCCTCTAACTCGCGTATCTTGTATTCGATTCGTTGGAGCGCCTTTCGCAGTCATGTCTTTTGGGAATGCGGTTATGTATTGTCTCCTCGGATTTGAAGTTCTCACACTACTCTTCAGTCCGAATTTGCACACTGATTTGAAAATCTGTTCAGGTTCAATAAAATGAGAGCCTGGTGGTATCACGTTGCCTTATATTCGTCTGTAGTATTGAGTGGTTGGTGGGTATACAAATCATGGAATGACGAAGAGGATCGAGATGTGCTTCTGTGCGCACCTCCAACTGCATTGATAAAAGAAGTGGTCCAATTTCGTGGTTTGGTTAGTTTTTTTCATTGTTAACTAAATTCCTGTGAATTTTCAGTGCATGCTAATTATGAATTGCGTTGTTCTTTGTCAATACTCGCTTATAATAATTTGTTTATTTGCGAAAAGTAATTTAGTTTATTATTGCAGTTTGTTAACTCATTCTTTTCAAGGAAATGTCCAGCGTAGCGCGTATGCGAATAATATTATACTGCCTACTACGATTCTCATGGTTGTTTTCATGTTTTCTTGGTAATAGGAACTTTGAAATAATAGGCTAATGAATAAAATGCGCAGGTTCACTACAGGAATTCTTGTGGTCGCTGCGGGTCCCGTAAGTCGTATGATGAATACCGAACGATCAAGTATTATTTTTCTCATCGTAAACACATTTCGAGAAACTTAATCCATTTATCTTGTTTAATAGGTGACAACGGCCATGTTTACGTTCTGCCAGACACATTATGTCTACTTCTTTGTCAGTGCCGACAATCGAAAACAATTCTGGAAAAGAGGTTATAAATAAAGCAATAATATAAATGATTATTCGTTGCATGGATAATCGTTCTTTTCGTAACTCCTTCAAAATCGGTGGACAAGAAAGTCGATTCTGTTTCGCCGATTGTGTCATCTTTTCAGTGATGAATAAAAAGATAAATTTCATTTCTTCCATTTTGCTTGACAATTATCGAAAAAAATCTTCACTTCGGCTGGATCGTGAAAGGGACACCAATTGTTAAAAAAAACCATTATCGTGAATTATGTTTGAGTCTAATATGGAATAGGAGGGGCTCCATAAATAGTGACGTTTCTTTACTAATTTATTTTTAACAATTTTTTTAAACGTTTTTAACATCTATCATAACAATTATCGATTTGTTGTTCTGTAACAAGAATGCTGGAGGACCCCGTAGGTCCAGCCTCTTGCTAACGGGACTATAGTGTACTCAGCTACATGATTTTTGGACTATCTTTTATCAGCTTTTCAGGGTTTGAGAACTACATGAAGACTAGATGAATAGACTAGATGAAGACTACATGAAGACTGGTTGGTTGTTGATCGGGGGTGGCCACTATCTCTCTCTCGAGTCTCTACTCTCTCTAGATCGGCTGTTCCGCGGCAATAGAGCGTCACATCCCCCCATTTTGAAACATCGAGCCCCTCGATGGTGGCGGCGAGGGGGGAGGGCAAGCAAGGGGGTGGGGGACAATATCTTGAGTCCAGTGACGGGCCTCGACGACTGGGGAGGAGCAGTGGGCGATTGGTCGAGCCTATGAGAAAGCTAGAGGCAATATCTACGAGAGAGAGGTCTACTTGTTGGGCAAAGGTGCAGGTCAGATCATTTGTGAATTTACATAAGAGGGGGATTCTAGTTTGCAGGCCACAAATAAGCATGAAATGCGAAATAAAAGAATTGTGAACAAATATATATATTGATGAGAGTAGATGTGCGTATGAATAGATAACTGTAATGAACAAATATTATATGCTTTGAGTTCGCTTCTCGACAAATAAGATGTTCTTTTTTTTAAATTTTTATTTTTTTGTTTTTTATTTGGTTTTGAATTTTTGAATAAGTCACAATATTAAAAAGAGACAAATATTGATATGAGGGATAATCTTGTGGCTGAGATCTGCTAATCTATTACACTCTCTATCTCTATTCACTCCACTCACTCTTCTGGGGTTGGCAGTTGCTATCTTTACTATGTTATCTTGACTAGTTTCGTACCTGATCCTCTTTAGATTTTGCGAATATTATCTAAATGGTATTGCCTATCCCCCGTAGGGGTTGCTACAGTAATGATTGGATTGTTGCTAGAAGACTAGAAATGGGCCATCGCGCTGAGGCGCTAGTTTATGGGCAGGTGGGGCTCTATTCACTAATACTAGATCACCTTCTTTCACTTGTCTGTTTCTTACTCTTCGATTTCTTCTGAACTTCGCAATTGACTTGGTGTTGCTCGTCTCGATAGCTTGCTTCACATCCTTCCAGATCTCGGTCCTATCCTCTTCGGGCTTCCTCCCAGTAGTCTCGAACAGGACATCTTCAGGCACAACTGCGTTCCTGCCATATAAGGCAAAAAACGGACTCATGTTAGTGGTACAATTCTTAGTTGTGTTGATGCTGAATATGACGAATGGTAAATATTTGGACCATTGATCGGGTTTCTCGTTAACTAGTGATCTAAGTCTCTCTTCTATCGTGCGAATTGTTCTCTCTGCTTGTCCATTGCTAGAATGGTGGTAAGCTGGCGAGGTGATGTGCTGAGTATTAGACACATTTAAAAGCGATTTGAATATGTTAGACATAAAGTTCTTGCCCATATCAGTCACAACTTGTTTTGGCGATCCATGTATTGCTACTACATTCCGAGTATAGCAATCAGTTAGTGTATCTGCGCTCTGATCTTTCATTGCTACAGCACTAACATGCTTAGTTAGGGAATCAACAATAACTAATATGTAACGGAAATCATTAGAGACAGGTAGGGGACCAAGTACGTCAAGACTTATTCTACAATACGGAGTATCAGGGACTGACATAGGTTTCATTAATTCTACTGTATTATCATGAGGATTAGTTTTGCACTTTGCACATTGAGGACATGATCGACACACATTATTGACCATCTCTCTCATTCCCTTCCAATATGCTCGATCAGCGAGTAATTGGAGAGTCTTCTCAACTCCAGCATGAGCTGCTAGATGAGGAGAAGTATGGAAGGAACGGACGATTTCTTCCAGTTGGGGATCTTCTTCAGGAAGAATGACCTTGAGCGGATTCGTCCAACGGCCATGCTCCTTGAGGTAGAGCATGCCATCTTGAAGAGAGTACTTGCGTCCATACTTTCTTGAGAGAGGACTATCGATTCCTTCTTCCATAACTCGAATAATCTCCTGGATCCAAGGAGAATCCGATTGCATCTTTCGGAAGTTGAATGTGGTCAAATCGATAGTATTCACAGTAGTAGTAGTAGTAGTAGTAGTAGGCTTCTTCTCAGGCAAAGGTTCCTTTACTTCATCGGGAGTGAATCTGCTAAGAGCATCAGCGACTACATTCAGGCGTCCCCGTCTGTAGACAATCATCAGATTGTGCTCCAGCAGTGCAATCTGGTACTTGGACAATCTTCCTTCCGAGTAGATCTTGGTCTGAACTCCAAGGGCGATTCCTCCATAGAAGAGAATTGTTTTCAATAATTGTCCAATCAAAGTAGTAGTAATCGAAGTCAAGGCTCCACTTGTGCTGTTGAATATTGACTCCTTGATTCCAGATGTGAGACTGTTGGTATCTTCTATTACATCCATAAGTCGGACTTGATTCAGTCTCATCGATCTGATCTGTTGGCCAAAGGAAACTGCCAGCTTCGTTGGGAAGCTGGATGTTCTGATTCCCTCATAGAAGTTTGGAGTGGAAAAATCGATGAGTGTCAACTTGTGGTTCATTTCGAGATGATCACCTGGTAGAGTTGATACATTGACGGAAGTATCGATGGAAAAGTATCGATTTTCGTCGTCCTCGTAGACATTCGGGAACTCGGTCCCACACTCGACAATTGGAGACGCACGAGTGAGGTCTCGACTCCCCGGGAGGATGAAGTAGAGATCCTCCATCGTAGTCAGGACGGGGGTAAACTCATAACACGTCTCATTTATCTTATGATCCTTGTAGATATGCTTTATTGAGACCGGTGTACACTTGTTTATGAGAAGAACCTTGGCTCCAACTAGTCGTGCTGAGATATCCTCACGATTGAGGGCAGATCTTATTCCCAACGTTGGATCCAATCGCATGAATGACCATAGAATAGCAAGCTGACGCCTTTGAATATAGCAGATATTATTATGAACGTTATTGAAGTTCTTTCGTAATGCCAGCTGTTCCTTGTAGTTCAAAAATTGGAGCTTCTGATTCAAATTGGCTTCATTCTGAGCTTGTCTTCCATCTTCTTCTTTATCATACGTCTGCTTCATGAAATTACGTTCTTCCTCGCCTCCTCCATATCCAATGTACGGTTCGACGGTTGCATTCTTCGTCTCTCTCGGATATCTACTAGTAGTAGTTGGTGCAAACTCTGATTCATCTGCTGGTAGAAGTGAATGAACTCGTAGTAGAGTTGAACTCTCTGTCGATGGAGGATTAGCAATAGTAGTAGAGGGAAGGATTGTCGACGATGGAAGAATCGTAGAAGTCACATCAGTAGTAATAGTTGCAATTGAAGTCATTGTCTCCTGGACGAATTCAGTTGGCTGGGGAATAGTAGTTGACGGTGGAGTAGTAGGTATGATTGCAGAAGGAAATGTAATTGGAATACTACTAATTGTAGAAGATGGAACGATTGTGGTCAAAGTTGAAAATGAAGTTGATGTAACTATTTCAGGGATAGAAGTAGTCGAAGTGGATGACGTAGTAGTTGAAGTAGATTCAGTAGTGAATATTTGTGCAGTAATAGTGGATGGGAGGCTTGAAGTAGGTGTCACTGAAGTAGTTGAAGAAGATGTAGTAATAATGGAAGTAGTTGTAGGAAGCAAGGTTGAAGAAGTAGTCATTGGAATAGTCACAGTAGTTATAGGAAATGGTTCTACTGTAGTGATTGTAGGGATGACAATTGTTGATGTCACTGGTAGGGAAGAAGTAGTCAATCGATTCGATACAGTAGCTTCCTCAATAGGTTTGATAGTAGTAGTCAATGGAAGAGAAGTAGTGGGAGCTTCAGTTGAAGTCGTACTCGTTGTAGGTGGTATCGATATAGTCGTACTTGATCTGGGCAACTCAGTAGTCATGAGAAGAGCTGTAGAAGGAGTAGGTAATTGTAGAAGATCCGTAAGAGTGAATTGAGTTGTTGTTGTTGTTGTTGATCTTCGAGTTGGATCTTCCTGATCTTCTCCTAGAAGAAACTTAACAAGTTTCTGCTTCTCAATATCATTTCCAGCTGCCTTCTCAATCGCTACTTTGTAACACGAGAGAAGGATCTCATATATTTTCTGAGTATTCGAGTCATTCCGAGGTGTCAGTAGAACTTCAGCTCCTTTTCCGAGATATTCGGAAATCTCTTTATTGAACAAGGTGTATCGAGGTAAATTCAGCTCCTTGTTTCTTAGGAATGTATTCTTCAACACTTCCTTCTTCATCTCCGATAGACTGGGCTTCACTTCTCCAAAAGTCTTCTGGTATTTCTCTCGAAACTCGAATTCTGGCATAGTCTCCGTGTATCGAGCCAAATTGTAGTAATTTATCTTCAGAAGAATCAGCCTCTTCATGATGAACTTCAGATCATCATGGATGAAATTGTGGGTAATAAACTTGACATCCAATTGAGAGATCTTGTATCGAAGGTATATATCTCCAAGTTTCTCACTGAAACATTCTGCAGTGTCGAATTCCTTGATTCCAAATGGTTGAAAGGGTGGAATGAAGAGAAAATGTTTCCTCCTGACGTCATCAATCTTGTCATCAATATTCTTCACACTTCTCTTTGTTCGGCTCAACGACATGATATACTCGCTTACATTGGCAATATTATGCAGACTGGGGAATAACAAGATAGCACCGGTAGTCATTCGATGAGGAGGGGACTTGAAGCATCGGACTAAGTTGGACTGCATTGGTTTCGGATCGAAGCGAAAAGCTGTTGTGGAGCCTTCAATGATGACATATTGAGAGTCCACCAACGCTTCTCGGAATTCTCCCACTTTTACGAATCGACATCTTGGGATGGAATCCTGACGATCTGGCGACTTCCATATAATAAGAGCGTCGTCTGTCTCACATTTTTCATCATTCAACTTTCAAGCCGCATTCAAGAATAATGGGCTGATGACACTGTGTCCATCGTCAAGGATACCGATGACTCCCACCTCCAAAATGTAATTATACGTAGTTAGGCAATTGTCGGAGAATCCATATCGAGAGGGAGTTTCGTCATCTCCGATCTTTGTTGAGAATCTATTGGTTTCTATCTTCTCTAAATGCTTATTATTAATGCTCTTTTCTCTCGACATCTTGATACATTGATCCAGTGTAGTTGGTTTGTATCCGATCCTTCTATATTCTCGATTTCCTCGGAAGAACATGAAATGTCCGAAACAGATTTGTACTGTTTCAATCATGCAACGATGAGCTTCCACTTCTTCTATTGTAGTATTCTCGTAGAAGACGGTGATGGGAACTTTGAGAATGGGTGTATTCGACTCCGGGAAGGAGCAATCATTGATGAGGGGAGGGCGAACGAGGATTCCTCCACGTCCACTCTGACAGAACTGGAGGTTTCGGAAGTCCGAATCTGCACTGACGAGAACGCTTGACAGCATAACCAACGATATTATGCTGCTGACAAATACTCCGTTGAATCTCTTTCCTCGGGTTGAAGTACCTCCTCCTCCTCCACTCTGATTTCCATTTCCATTGTTGTTCTGTTGATTCTGCTGATTCTGTTCTCTGTTGGAATTGTAATTGTAATTTCCTCCTCTTCCTCGATATCCTTGATACGATCCTCTGTAACCTTGATAGGATCCTCTTCCTCCTGAGAATCCTCTTCCTCTTCCTCTGAAGAATCCTCTTCCTCTTCCACGATATCCTCTCCATGGCGGGATGCCAGATTGATACGGTTGGACAGGATTCTGTTGAGAGTAGGGATTCTGCTGAGAGAATCGATTAAGGAAAGGATTGCTCTGAGGATGATATTGAGATTGAAAGGGATTATTCTGAGACACGAAGGGATTGTAGGATGGAACTTGCTGACATTGAGCAGGATTCGTGAACAATGAGTTCACTCCTTGGATTAGAGAGTCAATCTTCTCTTCCTTTTTCTCCTTCCTGATAATATTCTCCATCTGCTGAGCATTTTTGATAGCAACTTGGAAGTTAGGAGGGGCTAATTTCCGAACATCAACTCTGATCGTATCATCTAATCCAGAGAGAAAAGCCTCTTTCGCCTCGCGGTCTCTTGTGCGGGCGATATCATCTGTGTTTCCACGATAGGCTTTTTCAGCTGCTCGACGGATATCTTCCGCGAATGAGTGAACGGGTCTTCCTGATTGTTTGAATGATCTTAACTCATCCTTCAGAAGATCGATTTCCGTGTCGGAGAATAGTCGTTGCTCGAAAGTTTCCATCAATCGATCCATAGAGGAGTTGTCGGTTCTCATCTGATCAGGGATGGACTGATAAATAATGCGAGCCTTTCAATACAGTCGGAAGCATCCTCTTCGCATCCACTAGTGTAGATCCAATGAAGTTCCAATAATCGTAGAGGGATGCACGAAACTCCGAAAATGATGATGATCCGTGTTTTTCGTAGACGGGGGGCTGGATACGACTGCAACCAGTAAGAGGATGAGCTGCCATTGTGCAGTTTCTGGATCAACAGAATCGACGAAGTAGTAGAGCGATAGGCTCGAGGAATCGACGGCGACGAAGAGCGACTGGCTCGGGGAATCGACGGCGACGAAGAGCGACTGGCTCGGGGAATCGACG
The DNA here is from genome assembly GCA_000180635.4 of Pristionchus pacificus. Classification (NCBI taxonomy): domain Eukaryota; kingdom Metazoa; phylum Nematoda; class Chromadorea; order Rhabditida; family Neodiplogasteridae; genus Pristionchus; species Pristionchus pacificus. Next base: position 77,986 of record ABKE04000032.1, read on the forward strand.
GCGACGAAGAGCGACTGGCTCGGGGAATCGACGGCGACGAAGAGCGACTGGCTCGGGGAATCGACGGCGACGAAGAGCGACTGGCTCGGGGAATCGACGGCGACGAAGAGCGACTGGCTCGGGGAATCGACGGCGACGAAGAGCGACTGGCTCGGGGAATCGACGGCGACGAAGAGCGACTGGCTCGGGGAACAGAAGAGGAGGGGTTCATAGATTTCTGGTGTTTACGCACATTACTAATAGATTTGCGAAAATTCACGAAACGAGAAAAGAAATTTAAAAAAATCAATACTTGCATCGATCTTTTGCGCGATAGTCTGCGCCAGGTCATACGCAGAAATGCTAATAGTAATTGAAGAACTCACTGCACGCCGAGGATCACTGCACACTGTAATCGGAGCTACGGTAGGCAGTATTGATGACTATGATGACTAGATCGATGGATATTGTGCCTAGAGCACTGCAGAACTAGATGGTGAATGAGAAGATTTCCACTCTTCTATTATCACGGCATTCCATTCTTCTCTCTCTAATTACCATTATATTTCGTTGGTGCTGGATGAACAACTGACGAATGTTTTGGTCTTGGTTCTCCAACTAGTGGGGGAAACAGGTCATGGAATTCATACAGTTGGGAAGACCATCGAACGCAGCCTCGGGGAAAAGGTCATGGGGTCAATCCTAATAAGGGTGGGTAGACAGGAAATCGAGGCTGGGGAAAATGCGCTATCTCTTGGTGACCGAAAGGGTTCACTCAATACTTTCTCAGGGGTGAGCTTAAACTACGACTCACCAACCATTGTCCGGACTTATCCTTAGATGCCTTCTACGTGGATGTCTAGGGGTGTGCACTTCCCCTGTCTGTCGGCATCGAGCGCTTGAAGAGTTGGAGGCAGTCGATGGGTCGGGGTCAGGGATATCGACTGGGGGCAGGCAGAAGACTACAAGGGGTAGGGAGGTAGTCGACTGAAGTGGTAGTCCGAGGTCGCTGTATCCGGGAAATAGCGGATAAAAGCTAAATTTGCACAAAGTACTCTAAATCAGGGAGTTCTACCAGGCCTCCATGTAACAAGAATGCTGGAGGACCCCGTAGGTCCAGCCTCTTGCTAACGGGACTATAGTGTACTCAGCTACATGATTTATGGACTATCTTTTATCAGCTATTCAGGGTTTGAGAACTACATGAAGACTAGATGAATAGACTAGATGAAGATTACATGAAGACTGGTTGGTTGTTGATCGGGGGTGGCCACTATCTCTCTCTCGAGTCTCTTCTCTCTCTAGATCGGCTGTTCCGCGGCAATAGAGCGTCACAGTTCCTTTGATTATTTTTTTTTAAATCTCACGCTCGCCGATGGAATAAATTGAAGCATTCTTGAGAAAAAGTAAGTTTTTTTGCTTAGTTATCAACTACCGAGTACTAGAGTTTTATCTTTGACAATTCTTCCTCGACCCTAAATGAATATTGTTCCGCTTCCATTTTCCATTTTCCTGTTTCTCTTGACTTTAACCGGACTTGCGGGAAACGTGCGATTTATATACCTCAACTACAAGCAAAATAACCTGCATAGTAAGTAACCATATTTGATTTAAAAATTTGAAGACAATTTCAGAGCAATTACTTGTGCTCATAACAATTATACAGACTGTCGGATGCATCCTTGTAACGTGTGATTTGATCCGGTACGATATTTCTTGAAATCATATTTTTTAATCCCTATTCTATATCCGTATTTGTTCCAGGATTTTTCTGGGCATCCCATTAACTCGCGTATCTTGCCTTCGATTTATCGGAGGCACTTTCGCGGCGGTGAACTTCGGGAATGCGATATTGTGCTTTGTTCTCGGATTCGAAATCATTATTCTCATTTCCAGCCCTAATTGGTACGGTTTTTTCCCGAATTCCAGCATGGGGAACATTTTTAGGTACAAGAAGATGAAAGTTTGGTGGTTTCACGCCACATTGTATTCTACATTTATAATATCCGGATGGTGGATTTACAAATCGTGGACAGCCGTGGAAGATGTTGACGTTCTAATGTGCATAGCTCCAACTGCATTGACGAAAGAAGTGAATTCAATTCGGAGCAAGGTTCGGGATATTTGTTTGCACAATAGCTACATTGTTTCGCAGTGGATATTAATCAATAATTTGCTGATACTGTTCCAATATCTACTCATACTCATAATGCTACTGGTTAAAAGTAATCAACTTCCTGAGATTCGCCAAGTCGCGTGGAAATTCCAGGAAACGGTCAACGCAATTCATACACCAACAAGATAATCATGTCTTCTCTCATTCTCATGGTTGTTTTCACCTTTTCATGGTACGCAGAATTAGAAATTAATTACACAAGAACTATAAACAGGTTTTCTGCATCTCTTCTAGTGGTGTTTGCTGCTCCTATCAGCAAGATGCTAAATATTCCCGCTTCATATGTGTTGTTTTCTATCGTGAGTAGAACCCTATAAATTAACCAGAAATAATATTTAGATGGTTACTGGAATGCTCACATTCTCTCAAACGCATTACGTGTACTTTTTCGTTAGTGCGGAAAATCGACGAGAGTTCTGGAAAAGAGGTGAGTAAAACTTCTTTTTTGAAGATAAAATTAATCAAGTTTTTATCTGCAGGCCCTATCGTGCTTTTCGTGACTTCTACAAAATCAAATAATAATGTGGTTTCGGTTTCTGTGGCCCGAATAGATTCTAGAATTCAATAATTTTTTTTTTCCAAATTTGGGGATAACACTTTAATACAAATTTTCCCTATACCGAATTCTATGTTCAACAAATAAATAAATATTACATTTTATATGTTTATTTGAGAACACGTAAGAACAGCTACAAAGAATACGCCTTAGTCTTGGCATTAAGAGACCGTTTGCGAGAGCGTCGGACAAGAGTTGGCACAGCTCAATAATCTCAATTCTCTGAAACTATGTTGTTTGGGGTTCACGAGGGTGCGGATGACGATGGGCATACTCATTTTTTTATATCGACGTCCCGTTGGCTCCAGATGGCGTGACGTCGAAAACAGTTTTTCCAGGCTTCCTCAGTTAGAATAACAGCAAAAATAAGGCGAGTTTGGCTCCCGAGGTAGAACTCGATGCCGATTACAGCTGCCAACTTATTTTTTGCGAATTACAAAAATAACTGTGTAAAATGGAAGTTCTAAGGGAGCTAATAGGGATCGGGGAGAGTACCATAGATCGGACGGGAATGATGCAAGGATTCCAAATATATTTTTACATTGTCAAGAAAACATGCGGATAAGGTTTTATGCAAAAGATAGTTTACCGATTTGTAAGTAAATTTGACCATCCTTCCACTTGTTGACTTCCGAACTTTTATCGATCCGTGTCTCCTTCTCGAGGGGGGCGAGAGAGCATTGGGAATAGAGAGAGCACAGAGAGAGGGAAGAGGTCATGCTAGAGAGACTCGCGTAGATCAAGAGATGGGAAGTCAACAAGGGGAAGGATGGCCGAATTAACTTACAAACCTGTAAACTATCTTTTGTATAAAACCTTATCCGCATGTTTTCTCGACTATGTGAAAACAGATTTGGAATCCTTGTATCATTCCGGTCCGATCTATGATATTCTCCCTGATCCCTATTAGCTCCCTTAGAACTTCCATTTTACACAGTTATTTTTGTAATTCGCAAAAAAATAAGTTTGCAGCTGTAATCGGCATCGAATTCTACCTCGGGAGCCAAACTCGCCTTATTTTTGCTGTTATTCTAACTGAGGAAACCTGGAAAAACTGTTTTCGACGTCACGCCATCTGGAGCCAACGGGACGTCGATATGAAAAATGAGTATCCCCATCGTCATCAGCACCCTCGAGAACCCTAAATAACATAGTTTCAGAGAATCGAGATTTTTGAGCTGTGCTAAACTCCTTTAGATTTGTCCGATTCTTAGGCAAACGGCCTCTTAAAACTTAATAGGGAAGTGAAAAGGTTAGAAGACCCTAAATATTTTTCGAGGACCCTAAATTTTTTTCGAGGACATCTAAATTTTTTTCGAGGACATCAGGTTTGCTCCACCCATTTCCACATTATCAAGAGCATCGTCAGAAAATCATTTCCGCTTACTTGTCGTCTCATAAATACGAATAATAAAACTGCTTTGTTTTTTGACAACATTCAGATATTCGTTGTTGATTTCAACCTTCTACTCGTACTCAATATTTTGCTCACATTCCGATGGGAGAACTTTCAAAATGTGCCGTATGTAACATACGGTATGTTCTACGCCAACGCAATCATGGCGTTACAATGTATGCAAGTTTTATCAATTAAAAAATATGTTCGCTGCAAAATGAGCGATTATACCGGAAAATTAATAATTGGACTGAGGCACTAAAGCCCCTATATCATCGCATTTGCACAGGCAGTCACGTGCGCCGCGTGCGCCAGCTTCTTCTATCGCTGTACAATCGGCTCTGGCAAATGGTTGCGCTGCAAGAACGCTGGACCAACGGAACTGAGAGACTGCTGTAAGTGAATCATTGATACGCGACATTCCAAGCAGATTTTCGCAAAATATCACAAGTACGTGCCTATTTAATTATAATTATAGTTGAGAATTTCCGATGTCGTTCATGCCGGTATAAATTGTGCTTGGCTGTGGGAATGTCCGACGAAGGTGATCAATTTCGATATGATTTGAACTAGTGCTGGCAAATGAAGAGAAAAGTGAGAAATGAAGAGGCGATTTTTCTCTCCCTCTCATTCTCTCTTCATGAAGAATGACTCGGTCGGTCTCGCTCTTCATGAAGAGCAGTTTTCCCAAGACAAGCTCTAACTCGCGTGCCAATGAATATTTTCATATGAAATTTTAAATGTAGGCTTTGTAGGTCCTGCTTCGTTCAGGCACCTAAAAATATCCGCAATTGCACGACGAAACAGATTTAGAACAGCGTTTAGGTGGAGGTGGAAAGGAACTGGAAAGCTGTATTAGCTATTTTTGAAGCTTCATCATAATGTTTTCACAAAATTTGCTCTATAAAGTTTGTAAGGTCCTCAAAGAACACTCAGATTACAATACTCACTTGCGGAATACAAAAAGTTCCTCTCATCATTGATTTCTGCTTCCACCCGGGAGAAACATCAACCGGATGCCATAACTGTGATCAATGAAGGCTAGGGATCACAATTGGGCACTCGGCGCTATTACGACGGGCATGCGACGTGATTTGCATAAAGTGCCAGCGCAATGCCGCTCCTTCCCTCACTCATCACGATATTGAGCACGCTTTTTCTCACCTTTTCATGCCAGTATTTCATGCAAAAGAGCTCGGGAAGCTAAATTTCATGCATAGTATGTTCTCTAACTCTGAGCGCAGCCCTCGCTACTTTGGTCTGCGAGAAATCGTCGTACAAAGAGTGACGGAAGTCGATCCCGGGGTTGCGGATTTTGCTAGTTTTATTGTCCCAAATAATGTTTCATCCTGCTGGATAATTCCTTTGCACAAATAATACTCGAATCGCAAAAAAAATCCGGTCGAAAAAACACATTTTTGAGCCAACTCTTCATGAAGAGTTCGTCATTCTTCATGAAGAGTTACCGTATCACCCGGTCTCTTCGTGAAGAATGACGCCGGGTCGCTCGCCTTTGTGAGACAGAATGAAGAGACAAAACTCACTCTTCATTTGCCAGCCCTAAATTGAACCACTTTCTTATTTTTTTATTTGTATCCTGCCTAGCTCGTCAACCATTTTTTTATGAAAAAGCCTTTTAAACCCTGCTCCAAATTTAGTAATTCGGTTCAATGCCATGAATTTCTAAGGAAAGGAAGAATTTCGCGACGCTGGCAGTTGATGTGAGTCAAGTTGTGAGTCGTTATTTCTCTTTCTTCGTATACATGGGGCCTCCAGAGTAGAGCTGGCACACACTTTCACATATGAGAATTATTTGCAAATCAGAGGTTCAGATCGTCTACAATCCACCATCAGCTGCAGTAATCGTTGATCGAGTTATTACTGATCTACAGCGCATCGAAATTGCCTTCGACAAAATCAGGTTGAATTTTAGATGTTTAGTTGTTTCGAAATAAAAAAAATGGCTCGGAACTAAACTAGCATAGTGCTGCTAAAATGTTAACCATAAACCATGTCATAAACCATCGACATTCAATCCGGAAGCCGGGAGTATCAGTTCTCTTGATGAGGCACTCGAGGGAACGTCCAAACTGGCTTTTCATTACGAGGTGAGGAAGCTATGTTTTGCCATGAAATACTTCCTTCTGACTTTTTTCTTAGTTCCGCTTGGTTGTATCATTGATGCGATGACTACGTGGGGAAACTAACGGCTACGTGATTTTTTTTTTCTCCTTCTCCCAGCCACTCTCTAGCCACTCTCTAGCCACTCTCCCCTTCTCCCAGCCACTCTCTAGCCACTCTCTCCTTCTCTCAGCCACTCTCTAGCCACTCTCTCCTTCTCCCAGCCACTCTCTAGCCACTCTGTCCTTCTCCCAGCCACTCTCTAGCCACTCTCTCCATCTCCCAGCCACTCTCTAGCCACTCTCTCCTTCTCCCAGCCATTCTCTAGCCACTCTCTAGCCACTCTCTCCTTCTCTCAGCCACTCTCTAGCCACTCTCTCCTTCTCTCAGCCACTCTCTAGCCACTCTCTCCTTCTCTCAGCCACTCTCTAGCCACTCTCTCCTTCTCCCAGCCACTCTCTAGCCACTCTCTAGCCACTCTCTCCTTCTCTCAGCCACTCTCTAGCCACTCTCTAGCCACTCTCTCCATCTCCCAGCCACTCTCTAGCCACTCTCTCCTTCTCTCAGCCACTCTCTAGCCACTCTCTCCTTCTCCCAGACACTCTCTAGCCACTCTCTCCTTCTCCCAACCACTCTCTAGCCACTCTCTCCTTCTCCCAGCCACTCTCTAGCCACTCTCTCCATCTCCCAGCCACTCTCTAGCCACTCTCTCCATCTCCCAGCCACTCTCTAGCCACTCTCTCCTTCTCCCAGCCACTCTCTAGCCACTCTCTCCTTCTCCCAGCCACTCTCTAGCCACTCTCCCCTTCTCCCAGCCACTCTCTAGCCACTCTCTCCATCTCCCAGCCACTCTCTAGCCACTCTCTCCTTCTCCCAGCCACTCTCTAGCCACTCTCTCCTTCTCTCAGCCACTCTCTAGCCACTCTCTCCTTCTCTCAGCCACTCTCTAGCCACTCTCTCCATCTCCCAGCCACTCTCTAGCCACTCTCTCCATCTCCCAGCCACTCTCTAGCCACTCTCTCCTTCTCCCAGCCACTCTCTAGCCACTCTCTCCTTCTCCCAGCCACTCTCTAGCCACTCTCTAGCCACTCTCTCCTTCTCTCAGCCACTCTCTAGCCACTCTCTCCTTCTCTCAGCCACTCTCTAGACACTCTCTCCTTCTCCCAACCACTCTCTAGCCACTCTCTCCTTCTCCCAGCCACTCTCTAGCCACTCTCCCCTTCTCCCAGCCACTCTCTAGCCACTCTCTCCATCTCCCAGCCACTCTCTAGCCACTCTCTCCTTCTCCCAGCCACTCTCTAGCCACTCTCTCCTTCTCTCAGCCACTCTCTAGCCACTCTCTCCTTCTCCCAGCCACTCTCTAGCCACTCTCTCCTTCTCCCAACCACTCTCTAGCCACTCTCTCCATCTCCCAGCCACTCTCTAGCCACTCTCCCCTTCTCCCAGCCACTCTCTAGCCACTCTCTCCATCTCCCAGCCACTCTCTAGCCACTCTCTCCTTCTCCCAGCCACTCTCTAGCCACTCTCTCCTTCTCTCAGCCACTCTCTAGCCACTCTCTCCTTCTCTCAGCCACTCTCTAGCCACTCTCTCCATCTCCCAGCCACTCTCTAGCCACTCTCTCCATCTCCCAGCCACTCTCTAGCCACTCTCTCCTTCTCCCAGCCACTCTCTAGCCACTCTCTCCTTCTCCCAGCCACTCTCTAGCCACTCTCTAGCCACTCTCTCCTTCTCTCAGCCACTCTCTAGCCACTCTCTCCTTCTCCCAGCCACTCTCTAGCCACTCTCTCCTTCTCCCAACCACTCTCTAGCCACTCTCTCCATCTCCCAGCAACTCTCTCCTTCTCTCAGCCACTCTCTAGCCACTCTCTCCTTCTCCCAACCACTCTCTAGCCACTCTCTCCTTCTCCCAGCCACTCTCTAGCCACTCTCCCCTTCTCCCAGCCACTCTCTAGCCACTCTCTCCATCTCCCAGCCACTCTCTAGCCACTCTCTCCTTCTCCCAGCCACTCTCTAGCCACTCTCTCCTTCTCCCAGCCACTCTCTAGCCACTCTCCCCTTCTCCCAGCCACTCTCTAGCCACTCTCTCCATCTCCCAGCCACTCTCTAGCCACTCTCTCCTTCTCCCAGCCACTCTCTAGCCACTCTCTCCTTCTCTCAGCCACTCTCTAGCCACTCTCTCCTTCTCTCAGCCACTCTCTAGCCACTCTCTCCATCTCCCAGCCACTCTCTAGCCACTCTCTCCTTCTCTCAGCCACTCTCTAGCCACTCTCTCCTTCTCTCAGCCACTCTCTAGCCACTCTCTCCATCTCCCAGCCACTCTCTAGCCACTCTCTCCTTCTCCCAGCCACTCTCTAGCCACTCTCTCCTTCTCCCAGCCACTCTCTAGCCACTCTCTAGCCACTCTCTCCTTCTCTCAGCCACTCTCTAGCCACTCTCTCCATCTCCCAGCCACTCTCTAGCCACTCTCTCCTTCTCCCAGCCACTCTCTAGCCACTCTCTCCTTCTCCCAGCCACTCTCTAGCCACTCTCTAGCCACTCTCTCCTTCTCTCAGCCACTCTCTAGCCACTCTCTCCTTCTCTCAGCCACTCTCTAGCCACTCTCTCCTTCTCCCAGCCACTCTCTAGCCACTCTCTAGCCACTCTCTCCTTCTCTCAGCCACTCTCTAGCCACTCTCTCCTTCTCCCAGCCACTCTCTAGCCACTCTCTCCTTCTCCCAGCCCCTCTCTAGCCACTCTCTCCATCTCCCAGCCACTCTCTAGCCACTCTCTCCTTCTCTCAGCCACTCTCTAGCCACTCTCTCCTTCTCCCAGCCACTCTCTAGCCACTCTCTCCTTCTCCCAACCACTCTCTAGCCACTCTCTCCTTCTCCCAGCCACTCTCTAGCCACTCTCTCCATCTCCCAGCCACTCTCTAGCCACTCTCTCCTTCTCCCAGCCACTCTCTAGCCACTCTCTCCTTCTCCCAGCCACTCTCTAGCCACTCTCTCCTTCTCTCAGCCACTCTCTAGCCACTCTCTCCTTCTCCCAGCCACTCTCTAGCCACTCTCTCCTTCTCTCAGCCACTCTCTAGCCACTCTCTCCTTCTCCCAGCCACTCTCTAGCCACTCTCTCCTTCTCTCAGCCACTCTCTAGCCACTCTCTCCTTCTCCCAGCCACTCTCTAGCCACTCTCTCCTTCTCCCAGCCACTCTCTAGCCACTCTCTCCTTCTCCCAGCCACTCTCTAGCCACTCTCTCCATCTCCCAGCCACTCTCTAGCCACTCTCTCCTTCTCCCAGCCACTCTCTAGCCACTCTCTCCTTCTCTCAGCCACTCTCTAGCCACTCTCTCCTTCTCTCAGCCACTCTCTAGCCACTCTCTCCTTCTCCCAGCCACTCTCTAGCCACTCTCTCCTTCTCCCAACCACTCTCTAGCCACTCTCTCCTTCTCCCAGCCACTCTCTAGCCACTCTCTCCATCTCCCAGCCACTCTCTAGCCACTCTCTCCTTCTCCCAGCCACTCTCTAGCCACTCTCTCCTTCTCCCAACCACTCTCTAGCCACTCTCTCCTTCTCCCAGCCACTCTCTAGCCACTCTCTCCATCTCCCAGCCACTCTCTAGCCACTCTCTCCTTCTCCCAGCCACTCTCTAGCCACTCTCTCCATCTCCCAGCCACTCTCTAGCCACTCTCTCCTTCTCCCAGCCACTCTCTAGCCACTCTCTAGCCACTCTCTCCTTCTCTCAGCCACTCTCTAGCCACTCTCTCCTTCTCTCAGCCACTCTCTAGCCACTCTCTCCTTCTCTCAGCCACTCTCTAGCCACTCTCTCCTTCTCCCAGCCACTCTCTAGCCACTCTCTCCTTCTCCCAGCCACTCTCTAGCCACTCTCTCCATCTCCCAGCCACTCTCTAGCCACTCTCTCCTTCTCTCAGCCACTCTCTCCTTCTCTCAGCCACTCTCTAGCCACTCTCTCCTTCTCTCAGCCACTCTCTAGCCACTCTCTCCTTCTCCCAGCCACTCTCTAGCCACTCTCTCCATCTCCCAGCCACTCTCTAGCCACTCTCTCCTTCTCCCAGCCACTCTCTAGCCACTCTCTCCATCTCCCAGCCACTCTCTAGCCACTCTCTCCTTCTCCCAGCCACTCTCTAGCCACTCTCTAGCCACTCTCTCCTTCTCTCAGCCACTCTCTAGCCACTCTCTCCTTCTCTCAGCCACTCTCTAGCCACTCTCTCCTTCTCTCAGCCACTCTCTAGCCACTCTCTCCTTCTCCCAGCCACTCTCTAGCCACTCTCTCCTTCTCCCAGCCACTCTCTAGCCACTCTCTCCATCTCCCAGCCACTCTCTAGCCACTCTCTCCTTCTCTCAGCCACTCTCTAGCCACTCTCTCCTTCTCCCAGCCACTCTCTAGCCACTCTCTCCTTCTCCCAACCACTCTCTAGCCACTCTCTCCTTCTCCCAGCCACTCTCTAGCCACTCTCTCCATCTCCCAGCCACTCTCTAGCCACTCTCTCCTTCTCCCAGCCACTCTCTAGCCACTCTCTCCATCTCCCAGCCACTCTCTAGCCACTCTCTCCTTCTCCCAGCCACTCTCTAGCCACTCTCTAGCCACTCTCTCCTTCTCTCAGCCACTCTCTAGCCACTCTCTCCTTCTCTCAGCCACTCTCTAGCCACTCTCTCCTTCTCTCAGCCACTCTCTAGCCACTCTCTCCTTCTCCCAGCCACTCTCTAGCCACTCTCTCCTTCTCCCAGCCACTCTCTAGCCACTCTCTCCATCTCGCAGCCACTCTCTAGCCACTCTCTCCTTCTCTCAGCCACTCTCTAGCCACTCTCTCCTTCTCCCAGCCACTCTCTAGCCACTCTCTCCTTCTCCCAACCACTCTCTAGCCACTCTCTCCTTCTCCCAGCCACTCTCTAGCCACTCTCTCCATCTCCCAGCCACTCTCTAGCCACTCTCTCCTTCTCCCAGCCACTCTCTAGCCACTCTCTAGCCACTCTCTCCTTCTCTCAGCCACTCTCTAGCCACTCTCTCCATCTCCCAGCCACTCTCTAGCCACTCTCTCCTTCTCCCAGCCACTCTCTAGCCACTCTCTCCTTCTCTCAGCCACTCTCTAGCCACTCTCTCCTTCTCTCAGCCACTCTCTAGCCACTCTCTCCATCTCCCAGCCACTCTCTAGCCACTCTCTCCTTCTCCCAGCCACTCTCTAGCCACTCTCTCCTTCTCCCAGCCACTCTCTAGCCACTCTCTCCTTCTCCCAGCCACTCTCTAGCCACTCTCTAGCCACTCTCTCCTTCTCTCAGCCACTCTCTAGCCACTCTCTCCTTCTCTCAGCCACTCTCTAGCAACTCTCTCCTTCTCTCAGCCACTCTCTAGCCACTCTCTCCATCTCCCAGCCACTCTCTAGCCACTCTCTCCTTCTCCCAGCCACTCTCTAGCCACTCTCTCCTTCTCCCAGCCACTCTCTAGCCACTCTCTAGCCACTCTCTCCTTCTCTCAGCCACTCTCTAGCCACTCTCTCCTTCTCTCAGCCACTCTCTAGCCACTCTCTCCTTCTCCCAGCCACTCTCTAGCCACTCTCTAGCCACTCTCTCCTTCTCTCAGCCACTCTCTAGCCACTCTCTCCTTCTCTCAGCCACTCTCTAGCCACTCTCTCCTTCTCTCAGCCACTCTCTAGCCACTCTCTCCTTCTCCCAGCCACTCTCTAGCCACTCTCTCCTTCTCTCAGCCACTCTCTAGCCACTCTCTCCTTCTCTCAGCCACTCTCTAGCCACTCTCTCCTTCTCCCAGCCACTCTCTAGCCACTCTCTCCTTCTCTCATCCACTCTCTAGCCACTCTCTCCATCTCCCAGCCACTCTCTAGCCACTCTCTCCTTCTCCCAGCCACTCTCTAGCCACTCTCTCCATCTCCCAGCCACTCTCTAGCCACTCTCTCCTTCTCCCAACCACTCTCTAGCCACTCTCTCCTTCTCTCAGCCACTCTCTAGCCACTCTCTCCTTCTCCCAGCCACTCTCTAGCCACTCTCTCCTTCTCCCAACCACTCTCTAGCCACTCTCTCCTTCTCTCAGCCACTCTCTAGCCACTCTCTCCTTCTCCCAGCCACTCTCTAGCCACTCTCTCCTTCTCCCAACCACTCTCTAGCCACTCTCTCCTTCTCCCAGCCACTCTCTAGCCACTCTCTCCATCTCCCAGCCACTCTCTAGCCACTCTCTCCTTCTCTCAGCCACTCTCTAGCCACTCTCTCCTTCTCCCAACCACTCTCTAGCCACTCTCTCCTTCTCCCAACCACTCTCTAGCCACTCTCTCCTTCTCCCAGCCACTCTCTAGCCACTCTCTCCATCTCCCAGCCACTCTCTAGCCACTCTCTCCTTCTCCCAGCCACTCTCTAGCCACTCTCTCCTTCTCCCAGCCACTCTCTAGCCACTCTCTAGCCACTCTCTCCTTCTCTCAGCCACTCTCTAGCCACTCTCTCCTTCTCTCAGCCACTCTCTAGCAACTCTCTCCTTCTCTCAGCCACTCTCTAGCCACTCTCTCCATCTCCCAGCCACTCTCTAGCCACTCTCTCCTTCTCCCAGCCACTCTCTAGCCACTCTCTCCTTCTCCCAGCCACTCTCTAGCCACTCTCTAGCCACTCTCTCCTTCTCTCAGCCACTCTCTAGCCACTCTCTCCTTCTCTCAGCCACTCTCTAGCCACTCTCTCCTTCTCCCAGCCACTCTCTAGCCACTCTCTAGCCACTCTCTCCTTCTCTCAGCCACTCTCTAGCCACTCTCTCCTTCTCTCAGCCACTCTCTAGCCACTCTCTCCTTCTCTCAGCCACTCTCTAGCCACTCTCTCCTTCTCCCAGCCACTCTCTAGCCACTCTCTCCTTCTCTCAGCCACTCTCTAGCCACTCTCTCCTTCTCTCAGCCACTCTCTAGCCACTCTCTCCTTCTCCCAGCCACTCTCTAGCCACTCTCTCCTTCTCTCATCCACTCTCTAGCCACTCTCTCCATCTCCCAGCCACTCTCTAGCCACTCTCTCCTTCTCCCAGCCACTCTCTAGCCACTCTCTCCATCTCCCAGCCACTCTCTAGCCACTCTCTCCTTCTCCCAACCACTCTCTAGCCACTCTCTCCTTCTCTCAGCCACTCTCTAGCCACTCTCTCCTTCTCCCAGCCACTCTCTAGCCACTCTCTCCTTCTCCCAACCACTCTCTAGCCACTCTCTCCTTCTCTCAGCCACTCTCTAGCCACTCTCTCCTTCTCCCAGCCACTCTCTAGCCACTCTCTCCTTCTCCCAACCACTCTCTAGCCACTCTCTCCTTCTCCCAGCCACTCTCTAGCCACTCTCTCCATCTCCCAGCCACTCTCTAGCCACTCTCTCCTTCTCTCAGCCACTCTCTAGCCACTCTCTCCTTCTCCCAACCACTCTCTAGCCACTCTCTCCTTCTCCCAACCACTCTCTAGCCACTCTCTCCTTCTCCCAGCCACTCTCTAGCCACTCTCTCCATCTCCCAGCCACTCTCTAGCCACTCTCTCCTTCTCCCAGCCACTCTCTAGCCACTCTCTAGCCACTCTCTCCTTCTCTCAGCCACTCTCTAGCCACTCTCTCCATCTCCCAGCCACTCTCTAGCCACTCTCTCCTTCTCCCAGCCACTCTCTAGCCACTCTCTAGCCACTCTCTCCTTCTCTCAGCCACTCTCTAGCCACTCTCTCCTTCTCTCAGCCACTCTCTAGCCACTCTCTCCTTCTCTCAGCCACTCTCTAGCCACTCTCTCCTTCTCCCAGCCACTCTCTAGCCACTCTCTCCTTCTCCCAGCCACTCTCTAGCCACTCTCTCCTTCTCCCAGCCACTCTCTAGCCACTCTCTCCTTCTCTCAGCCACTCTCTAGCCACTCTCTCCTTCTCTCAGCCACTGTCTAGCCACTCTCTCCTTCTCTCAGCCACTCTCTAGCCACTCTCTCCTTCTCTCAGCCACTCTCTAGCCACTCTCTCCTTCTCTCAGCCACTCTCTAGCCACTCTCTCCTTCTCCCAGCCACTCTCTAGCCACTCTCTCCTTCTCCCAGCCACTCTCTAGCCACTCTCTCCTTCTCCCAACCACTCTCTAGCCACTCTCTCCTTCTCCCAGCCACTCTCTAGCCACTCTCTCCATCTCCCAGCCACTCTCTAGCCACTCTCTCCTTCTCCCAACCACTCTCTAGCCACTCTCTCCTTCTCCCAGCCACTCTCTAGCCACTCTCTCCATCTCCCAGCCACTCTCTAGCCACTCTCTCCTTCTCTCAGCCACTCTCTAGCCACTCTCTCCTTCTCTCAGCCACTCTCTAGCCACTCTCTCCATCTCCCAGCCACTCTCTAGCCACTCTCTCCTTCTCCCAGCCACTCTCTAGCCACTCTCCCCTTCTCCCAGCCACTCTCTAGCCACTCTCTCCTTCTCCCAACCACTCTCTAGCCACTCTCTCCTTCTCCCAGCCACTCTCTAGCCACTCTCTCCATCTCCCAGCCACTCTCTAGCCACTCTCTCCTTCTCCCAACCACTCTCTAGCCACTCTCTCCTTCTCCCAGCCACTCTCTAGCCACTCTCTCCATCTCCCAGCCACTCTCTAGCCACTCTCTCCTTCTCTCAGCCACTCTCTAGCCACTCTCTCCTTCTCTCAGCCACTCTCTAGCCACTCTCTCCATCTCCCAGCCACTCTCTAGCCACTCTCTCCTTCTCCCAGCCACTCTCTAGCCACTCTCCCCTTCTCCCAGCCACTCTCTAGCCACTCTCTCCATCTCCCAGCCACTCTCTAGCCACTCTCTCCTTCTCCCAGCCACTCTCTAGCCACTCTCCCCTTCTCCCAGCCACTCTCTAGCCACTCTCTCCATCTCCCAGCCACTCTCTAGCCACTCTCTCCTTCTCCCAACCACTCTCTAGCCACTCTCTCCTTCTCCCAGCCACTCTCTAGCCACTCTCTCCATCTCCCAGCCACTCTCTAGCCACTCTCTAGCCACTCTCTCCTTCTCCCAGCCACTCTCTAGCCACTCTCTCCATCTCCCAGCCACTCTCTAGCCACTCTCTCCTTCTCCCAGCCACTCTCTAGCCACTCTCCCCTTCTCCCAGCCACTCTCTAGCCACTCTCTCCATCTCCCAGCCACTCTCTAGCCACTCTCTCCTTCTCCCAACCACTCTCTAGCCACTCTCTCCTTCTCCCAGCCACTCTCTAGCCACTCTCTCCATCTCCCAGCCACTCTCTAGCCACTCTCTAGCCACTCTCTCCTTCTCCCAGCCACTCTCTAGCCACTCTCTCCATCTCCCAGCCACTCTCTAGCCACTCTCTCCTTCTCCCAACCACTCTCTAGCCACTCTCTCCTTCTCCCAGCCACTCTAGCCACTCTCTCCATCTCCCAGCCACTCTCTAGCCACTCTCTCCTTCTGAGAGAAGGAGAGAGTGGCTAGAGAGTGACTGGGAGAAGGAGAGAGTGGCTAGAGAGTGGCTGGGAGATGGAGAGAGTGGCTAGAGAGTGGCTGGGAGAAGGGGAGAGTGGCTAGAGAGTGGCTGGGAGAAGGAGAGAGTGGCTAGAGAGTGGCTGGGAGATGGAGAGAGTGGCTAGAGAGTGGCTGAGAGAATGAGAGAGTGGCTAGAGAGTGGCTGAGAGAAGGAGAGAGTGGCTAGAGAGTGGCTGGGAGATGGAGAGAGTGGCTAGAGAGTGACTGGGAGAAGGAGAGAGTGGCTAGAGAGTGGCTGGGAGATGGAGAGAGTGGCTAGAGAGTGGCTGAGAGAAGGAGAGAGTGGCTAGAGAGTGGCTGAGAGAAGGAGAGAGTGGCTAGAGAGTGACTGGGAGAAGGAGAGAGTGGCTAGAGAGTGGCTGGGAGATGGAGAGAGTGGCTAGAGAGTGGCTGGGAGAAGGGGAGAGTGGCTAGAGAGTGGCTGGGAGATGGAGAGAGTGGCTAGAGAGTGGCTGAGAGAATGAGAGAGTGGCTAGAGAGTGGCTGAGAGAAGGAGAGAGTGGCTAGAGAGTGGCTGGGAGATGGAGAGAGTGGCTAGAGTGGCTGGGAGAAGGAGAGAGTGGCTAGAGAGTGGTTGGGAGAAGGAGAGAGTGGCTAGAGAGTGGCTGGGAGATGGAGAGAGTGGCTAGAGAGTGGCTGGGAGAAGGAGAGAGTGGCTAGAGAGTGGCTAGAGAGTGGCTGGGAGATGGAGAGAGTGGCTAGAGAGTGGCTGGGAGAAGGAGAGAGTGGCTAGAGAGTGGTTGGGAGAAGGAGAGAGTGGCTAGAGAGTGGCTGGGAGATGGAGAGAGTGGCTAGAGAGTGGCTGGGAGAAGGGGAGAGTGGCTAGAGAGTGGCTGGGAGAAGGAGAGAGTGGCTAGAGAGTGGCTGGGAGATGGAGAGAGTGGCTAGAGAGTGGCTGGGAGAAGGAGAGAGTGGCTAGAGAGTGGCTAGAGAGTGGCTGGGAGATGGAGAGAGTGGCTAGAGAGTGGCTGGGAGAAGGAGAGAGTGGCTAGAGAGTGGTTGGGAGAAGGAGAGAGTGGCTAGAGAGTGGCTGGGAGATGGAGAGAGTGGCTAGAGAGTGGCTGGGAGAAGGGGAGAGTGGCTAGAGAGTGGCTGGGAGAAGGAGAGAGTGGCTAGAGAGTGGCTGGGAGATGGAGAGAGTGGCTAGAGAGTGGCTGAGAGAAGGAGAGAGTGGCTAGAGAGTGGCTGAGAGAAGGAGAGAGTGGCTAGAGAGTGGCTGGGAGATGGAGAGAGTGGCTAGAGAGTGGCTGGGAGAAGGAGAGAGTGGCTAGAGAGTGGTTGGGAGAAGGAGAGAGTGGCTAGAGAGTGGCTGGGAGATGGAGAGAGTGGCTAGAGAGTGGCTGGGAGAAGGAGAGAGTGGCTAGAGAGTGGTTGGGAGAAGGAGAGAGTGGCTAGAGAGTGGCTGGGAGAAGGGGAGAGTGGCTAGAGAGTGGCTGGGAGAAGGAGAGAGTGGCTAGAGAGTGGCTGGGAGATGGAGAGAGTGGCTAGAGAGTGGCTGAGAGAAGGAGAGAGTGGCTAGAGAGTGGCTGAGAGAAGGAGAGAGTGGCTAGAGAGTGGCTGGGAGATGGAGAGAGTGGCTAGAGAGTGGCTGGGAGAAGGAGAGAGTGGCTAGAGAGTGGTTGGGAGAAGGAGAGAGTGGCTAGAGAGTGGCTGGGAGATGGAGAGAGTGGCTAGAGAGTGGCTGGGAGAAGGAGAGAGTGGCTAGAGAGTGGTTGGGAGAAGGAGAGAGTGGCTAGAGAGTGGCTGGGAGAAGGAGAGAGTGGCTAGAGAGTGGCTGGGAGAAGGAGAGAGTGGCTAGAGAGTGGCTGAGAGAAGGATCATAACTCGATTTTTGAAGACATTTGCGCTAGGTAGTCACATATCCAAAGGCTTCCTTCCATGTGAACTCATCTTTTGTATAACTTTTGATACAAAAGAGGTGTCAGACCTGTTCTACGTGAACAAGTGGTGCTTCTGTCATTTCCATAAATCACAACTCGATTTTAGAAGACATTTGCGCTAGGTAGTCACATATCCAAAGGCCAACCTTCCATGCGAACTCATCTTTTGTATCACTTTTGATACAAAAGAGGTGTCAGACCTGTTCTACGTGAACAAGTGGTGCTTCTGTCATTTCCATAAATCACAACTCGATTTTAGAAGACATTTGCGCTAGGTAGTCACATATCCAAAGGCCAACCTTCCATGCGAACTCATCTTTTGTATCACTTTTGATACAAAAGAGGTGTCAGACCTGTTCTACGTGAACAAGTGGTGCTTCTATCATTTCCATAAATCATAACTCGATTTTAGAAGACATTTGCGCTAGGTAGTCACATATCCAAAGGCCTCCTTCCATGCGAACTCATCTTTTGTATCACTTTTGATACAAAAGAGGTGTCAGGCCTGTTCTACGTGAACAAGTGGTGCTTCTATCATTTCCATAAATCATAACTCGATTTTAGAAGACATTTGCGCTAGGTAGTCACATATCCAAAGGCCTCCTTCCATGCGAACTCATCTTTTGTATCACTTTTGATACAAAAGAGGTGTCAGGCCTGTTCTACGTGAACAAGTGGTGCTTCAATCATTTCGATAAATCATAACTCGATTTTTGAAGACATTTGCGCTAGGTAGTCACATAGCCAAAGGCCTCCTTCCATGCGAACTCATCTTTTGTATCACTTTTGATACAAAAGATTTGATACAAAAGAGGTGTCAGGCCTGTTCTACGTGAACAAGTGGTGCTTCTTTCATTTCCATAAATCATAACTCGATTTTAGAAGACATTTGCGCTAGGTAGTCACATATCCAAAGGCCTCCTTCCATGCGAACTCATCTTTTGTATCACTTTTGATACAAAAGATTTGATACAAAAGAGGTGTCAGGCCTGTTCTACGTGAACAAGTGGTGCTTCTGTCATTTCCATAAATCATAACTCGATTTTAGAAGACTTTTGCGCTAGGTAGTCACATAGCCAAAGGCCTCCTTCCATGCGAACTCATCTTTTGTATCACTTTTGATACAAAAGAGGTGTCAGACCTGTTCTACGTGAACAAGTGGTGCTTCTGTCATTTCCATAAATCACAACTCGATTTTAGAAGACGTTTGCGCTAGGTGGTCACATAGCCAAAGGCCTTCTTCCATGCGAACTCATCTTTTGTATCACTTTTGATACAAAAGAGGTGTCAGGCCTGTTCTACGTGAACAAGTGGTGCTTCTATCATTTCCATAAATCATAACTCGATTTTAGAAGACATTTGCGCTAGGTAGTCACATATCCAAAGGCCTCCTTCCATGCGAACTCATCTTTTGTATCACTTTTGATACAAAAGAGGTGTCAGGCCTGTTCTACGTGAACAAGTGGTGCTTCAATCATTTCGATAAATCATAACTCGATTTTTGAAGACATTTGCGCTAGGTAGTCACATATCCAAAGGCCTCCTTCCATGCGAACTCATCTTTTGTATCACTTTTGATACAAAAGAGGTGTCAGGCCTGTTCTACGTGAACAAGTGGTGCTTCTATCATTTCCATAAATCATAACTCGATTTTAGAAGACATTTGCGCTAGGTAGTCACATATCCAAAGGCCTCCTTCCATGCGAACTCATCTTTTGTATCACTTTTGATACAAAAGAGGTGTCAGGCCTGTTCTACGTGAACAAGTGGTGCTTCAATCATTTCGATAAATCATAACTCGATTTTTGAAGACATTTGCGCTAGGTAGTCACATAGCCAAAGGCCTCCTTCCATGCGAACTCATCTTTTGTATCACTTTTGATACAAAAGATTTGATACAAAAGAGGTGTCAGGCCTGTTCTACGTGAACAAGTGGTGCTTCTTTCATTTCCATAAATCATAACTCGATTTTAGAAGACATTTGCGCTAGGTAGTCACATATCCAAAGGCCTCCTTCCATGCGAACTCATCTTTTGTATCACTTTTGATACAAAAGATTTGATACAAAAGAGGTGTCAGGCCTGTTCTACGTGAACAAGTGGTGCTTCTGTCATTTCCATAAATCATAACTCGATTTTAGAAGACTTTTGCGCTAGGTAGTCACATAGCCAAAGGCCTCCTTCCATGCGAACTCATCTTTTGTATCACTTTTGATACAAAAGAGGTGTCAGACCTGTTCTACGTGAACAAGTGGTGCTTCTGTCATTTCCATAAATCACAACTCGATTTTAGAAGACGTTTGCGCTAGGTGGTCACATAGCCAAAGGCCTTCTTCCATGCGAACTCATCTTTTGTATCACTTTTGATACAAAAGAGGTGTCAGGCCTGTTCTACGTGAACAAGTGGTGCTTCTATCATTTCCATAAATCATAACTCGATTTTAGAAGACATTTGCGCTAGGTAGTCACATATCCAAAGGCCTCCTTCCATGCGAACTCATCTTTTGTATCACTTTTGATACAAAAGAGGTGTCAGGCCTGTTCTACGTGAACAAGTGGTGCTTCAATCATTTCGATAAATCATAACTCGATTTTTGAAGACATTTGCGCTAGGTAGTCACATAGCCAAAGGCCTCCTTCCATGCGAACTCATCTTTTGTATCACTTTTGATACAAAAGATTTGATACAAAAGAGGTGTCAGGCCTGTTCTACGTGAACAAGTGGTGCTTCTTTCATTTCCATAAATCATAACTCGATTTTAGAAGACATTTGCGCTAGGTAGTCACATATCCAAAGGCCTCCTTCCATGCGAACTCATCTTTTGTATCACTTTTGATACAAAAGATTTGATACAAAAGAGGTGTCAGGCCTGTTCTACGTGAACAAGTGGTGCTTCTGTCATTTCCATAAATCATAACTCGATTTTAGAAGACTTTTGCGCTAGGTAGTCACATAGCCAAAGGCCTCCTTCCATGCGAACTCATCTTTTGTATCACTTTTGATACAAAAGAGGTGTCAGACCTGTTCTACGTGAACAAGTGGTGCTTCTGTCATTTCCATAAATCACAACTCGATTTTAGAAGACGTTTGCGCTAGGTGGTCACATAGCCAAAGGCCTTCTTCCATGCGAACTCATCTTTTGTATCACTTTTGATACAAAAGAGGTGTCAGGCCTGTTCTACGTGAACAAGTGGTGCTTCTATCATTTCCATAAATCATAACTCGATTTTAGAAGACATTTGCGCTAGGTAGTCACATATCCAAAGGCCTCCTTCCATGCGAACTCATCTTTTGTATCACTTTTGATACAAAAGAGGTGTCAGGCCTGTTCTACGTGAACAAGTGGTGCTTCAATCATTTCGATAAATCATAACTCGATTTTTGAAGACATTTGCGCTAGGTAGTCACATAGCCAAAGGCCTCCTTCCATGCGAACTCATCTTTTGTATCACTTTTGATACAAAAGATTTGATACAAAAGAGGTGTCAGGCCTGTTCTACGTGAACAAGTGGTGCTTCTTTCATTTCCATAAATCATAACTCGATTTTAGAAGACATTTGCGCTAGGTAGTCACATATCCAAAGGCCTCCTTCCATGCGAACTCATCTTTTGTATCACTTTTGATACAAAAGATTTGATACAAAAGAGGTGTCAGACCTGTTCTACGTGAACAAGTGGTGCTTCTGTCATTTCCATAAATCACAACTCGATTTTAGAAGACATTTGCGCTAGGTAGTCACATATCCAAAGGCCTCCTTCCATGCGAACTCACCTTTTGTATCACTTTTGATACAAAAGATTTGATACAAAAGAGGTGTCAGGCCTGTTCTACGTGAACAAGTGGTGCTTCTGTCATTTCCATAAAGCATAACTCGATTTTAGAAGACTTTTGCGCTAGGTAGTCACATAGCCAAAGGCCTCCTTCCATGCGAACTCATCTTTTGTATCACTTTTGATACAAAAGAGGTGTCAGACCTGTTCTACGTGAACAAGTGGTGCTTCTGTCATTTCCATAAATCATAACTCGATTTTAGAAGACATTTGCGCTAGGTAGTCACATATCCAAAGGCCTCCTTCCATGCGAACTCATCTTTTGTATCACTTTTGATACAAAAGAGGTGTCAGGCCTGTTCTACGTGAACAAGTGGTGCTTCTTTCATTTCCATAAATCATAACTCGATTTTAGAAGACATTTGCGCTAGGTAGTCACATAGCCAAAGGCCTCCTTCCATGCGAACTCATCTTTTGTATCACTTTTGATACAAAAGATTTGATACAAAAGAGGTGTCAGGCCTGTTCTACGTGAACAAGTGGTGCTTCTTTCATTTCCATAAATCATAACTCGATTTTAGAAGACATTTGCGCTAGGTAGTCACATATCCAAAGGCCTCCTTCCATGCGAACTCATCTTTTGTATCACTTTTGATATAAAAGATTTGATACAAAAGAGGTGTCAGGCCTGTTCTACGTGAACAAATGGTGCTTCTTTCATTTCCATAAATCATAACTCGATTTTAGAAGACATTTGCGCTAGGTAGTCACATATCCAAAGGCCTCCTTCCATGCGAACTCATCTTTTGTATCACTTTTGATACAAAAGATTTGATACAAAAGAGGTGTCAGGCCTGTTCTACGTGAACAAGTGGTGCTTCTGTCATTTCCATAAATCACAACTCGATTTAAGAAGACGTTTGCGCTAGGTGGTCACATAGCAAAAGGCCTTCTTCCATGCGACCTCATCTTTTGTATCACTTTTGATACAAAAGAGGTGTCAGGCCTGTTCTACGTGAACAAGTGGTGCTTCTATCTCTAGCCTCTCAGCCACTCTCTAGCCACTCTCTCCTTCTCCCAGCCACTCTCTAGCCACTCTCTCCTTCTCTCAGCCACTCTCTAGCCACTCTCTCCTTCTCTCAGCCACTCTCTAGCCACTCTCTCCATCTCCCAGCCACTCTCTAGCCACTCTCCCCTTCTCCCAGCCACTCTCTAGCCACTCTCTCCATCTCCCAGCCACTATCTAGCCACTCTCTCCATCTCCCAGCCACTCTCTAGCCACTCTCTCCATCTCCCAGCCACTCTCTAGCCACTCTCTCCTTCTCCCAGCCACTCTCTAGCCACTCTCTCCTTCTCCCAGCCACTCTCTAGCCACTCTCTAGCCACTCTCTCCTTCTCTCAGCCACTCTCTAGCCACTCTCTCCTTCTCTCAGCCACTCTCTAGCCACTCTCTCCTTCTCCCAGCCACTCTCTAGCCACTCTCTAGCCACTCTCTCCTTCTCTCAGCCACTCTCTAGCCACTCTCTCCTTCTCTCAGCCACTCTCTAGCCACTCTCTCCTTCTCTCAGCCACTCTCTAGCCACTCTCTCCTTCTCCCAGCCACTCTCTAGCCACTCTTCTCCCAGCCACTCTCTAGCCACTCTCTCCTTCTCTCAGCCACTCTCTAGCCACTCTCTCCATCTCCCAGCCACTCTCTAGCCACTCTCTCCTTCTCTCAGCCACTCTCTAGCCACTCTCTCCTTCTCTCAGCCACTCTCTAGCCACTCTCTCCATCTCCCAGCCACTCTCTAGCCACTCTCTCCTTCTCCCAGCCACTCTCTAGCCACTCTTTAGCCACTCTCTCCTTCTCTCAGCCACTCTCTAGCCACTCTCTCCTTCTCTCAGCCACTCTCTAGCCACTCTCTCCTTCTCCCAGCCACTCTCTAGCCACTCTCTCCTTCTCCCAGCCACTCTCTAGCCACTCTCTCCTTCTCCCAGCCACTCTCTAGCCACTCTCTCCATCTCCCAGCCACTCTCTAGCCACTCTCTCCTTCTCCCAGCCACTCTCTAGCCACTCTCTCCATCTCCCAGCCACTCTCTAGCCACTCTCTCCATCTCCCAGCCACTCTCTAGCCACTCTCTCCATCTCCCAGCCACTCTCTAGCCACTCTCTCCATCTCCCAGCCACTCTCTAGCCACTCTCTCCATCTCCCAGCCACTCTCTAGCCACTCTCTCCTTCTCCCAGCCACTCTCTAGCCACTCTCTCCTTCTCCCAGCCACTCTCTAGCCACTCTCTAGCCACTCTCTCCTTCTCTCAGCCACTCTCTAGCCACTCTCTCCTTCTCTCAGCCACTCTCTAGCCACTCTCTCCATCTCCCAGCCACTCTCTAGCCACTCTCTCCTTCTCCCAGCCACTCTCTAGCCACTCTCTCCTTCTCCCAGCCACTCTCTAGCCACTCTCTCCTTCTCTCAGCCACTCTCTAGCCACTCTCTCCATCTCCCAGCCACTCTCTAGCCACTCTCTCCTTCTCCCAGCCACTCTCTAGCCACTCTCTCCTTCTCCCAGCCACTCTCTAGCCACTCTCTAGCCACTCTCTCCTTCTCTCAGCCACTCTCTAGCCACTCTCTCCTTCTCCCAGCCACTCTCTAGCCACTCTCCCCTTCTCCCAGCCACTCTCTAGCCACTCTCTCCTTCTCCCAGCCACTCTCTAGCCACTCTCTCCTTCTCCCAGCCACTCTCTAGCCACTCTCTCCTTCTCCCAACCACTCTCTAGCCACTCTCTCCTTCTCCCAGCCACTCTCTAGCCACTCTCTAGCCACTCTCTAGCCACTCTCTCCTTCTCCCAGCCACTCTCTAGCCACTCTCTCCTTCTCTCAGCCACTCTCTAGCCACTCTCTCCTTCTCTCAGCCACTCTCTAGCCACTCTCTCCATCTCCCAGCCACTCTCTAGCCACTCTCTCCTTCTCCCAGCCACTCTCTAGCCACTCTCTCCTTCTCCCAGCCACTCTCTAGCCACTCTCTCCTTCTCTCAGCCACTCTCTAGCCACTCTCTCCTTCTCCCAGCCACTCTCTAGCCACTCTCTCCTTCTCTCAGCCACTCTCTAGCCACTCTCTCCTTCTCTCAGCCACTCTCTAGCCACTCTCTCCATCTCCCAGCCACTCTCTAGCCACTCTCCCCTTCTCCCAGCCACTCTCTAGCCACTCTCTCCATCTCCCAGCCACTATCTAGCCACTCTCTCCATCTCCCAGCCACTCTCTAGCCACTCTCTCCATCTCCCAGCCACTCTCTAGCCACTCTCTCCTTCTCCCAGCCACTCTCTAGCCACTCTCTCCTTCTCCCAGCCACTCTCTAGCCACTCTCTAGCCACTCTCTCCTTCTCTCAGCCACTCTCTAGCCACTCTCTCCTTCTCTCAGCCACTCTCTAGCCACTCTCTCCTTCTCCCAGCCACTCTCTAGCCACTCTCTAGCCACTCTCTCCTTCTCTCAGCCACTCTCTAGCCACTCTCTCCTTCTCTCAGCCACTCTCTAGCCACTCTCTCCTTCTCTCAGCCACTCTCTAGCCACTCTCTCCTTCTCCCAGCCACTCTCTAGCCACTCTTCTCCCAGCCACTCTCTAGCCACTCTCTCCTTCTCTCAGCCACTCTCTAGCCACTCTCTCCATCTCCCAGCCACTCTCTAGCCACTCTCTCCTTCTCTCAGCCACTCTCTAGCCACTCTCTCCTTCTCTCAGCCACTCTCTAGCCACTCTCTCCATCTCCCAGCCACTCTCTAGCCACTCTCTCCTTCTCCCAGCCACTCTCTAGCCACTCTTTAGCCACTCTCTCCTTCTCTCAGCCACTCTCTAGCCACTCTCTCCATCTCCCAGCCACTCTCTAGCCACTCTCTCCTTCTCCCAGCCACTCTCTAGCCACTCTTTAGCCACTCTCTCCTTCTCTCAGCCACTCTCTAGCCACTCTCTCCTTCTCTCAGCCACTCTCTAGCCACTCTCTCCTTCTCCCAGCCACTCTCTAGCCACTCTCTCCTTCTCCCAGCCACTCTCTAGCCACTCTCTCCTTCTCTCAGCCACTCTCTAGCCACTCTCTCCTTCTCCCAGCCACTCTCTAGCCACTCTCTCCTTCTCTCAGCCACTCTCTAGCCACTCCCTCCTTCTCCCAGCCACTCTCTAGCCACTCTCTCCTTCTCTCAGCCACTCTCTAGCCACTCTCTCCTTCTCTCAGCCACTCTCTAGCCACTCTCTCCTTCTCCTCAGCCACTCTCTAGCCACTCTCTCCTTCTCCCAGCCACTCTCTAGTCACTCTCTCCTTCTCTCAGCCACTCTTTAGCCACTCTCTCCTTCTCCCAGCCACTCTCTAGCCACTCTCTCCTTCTCCCAGCCACTCTCTAGCCACTCTCTCCTTCTCTCAGCCACTCTCTAGCCACTCTCTCCTTCTCCCAGCCACTCTCTAGCAACTCTCTCCTTCTCCCAGCCACTCTCTAGCCACTCTCTCCTTCTCCCAGCCACTCTCTAGCCACTCTCTCCTTCTCTCAGCCACTCTCTAGCCACTCTCTCCTTCTCTCAGCCACTCTCTAGCCACTCTCTCCTTCTCCCAGCCACTCTCTAGTCACTCTCTCCTTCTCTCAGCCACTCTTTAGCCACTCTCTCCTTCTCCCAGCCACTCTCTAGCCACTCTCTCCTTCTCCCAGCCACTCTCTAGCCACTCTCTCCTTCTCTCAGCCACTCTCTAGCCACTCTCTCCTTCTCCCAGCCACTCTCTAGCCACTCTCTCCTTCTCTCAGCCACTCTCTAGCCACTCCCTCCTTCTCCCAGCCACTCTCTAGCCACTCTCTCCTTCTCTCAGCCACTCTCTAGCCACTCTCTCCTTCTCCCAGCCACTCTCTAGCACTCTCTAGCCACTCTCTCCTTCTCTCAGCCACTCTCTAGCCACTCTCTCCTTCTCCCAGCCACTCTCTAGCCACTCTCTAGCCACTCTCTCCTTCTCCCAGCCACTCTCTAGCCACTCTCTCCTTCTCCCAGCCACTCTCTAGCCACTCTCTAGCCACTCTCTCCTTCTCCCAGCCACTCTCTAGCCACTCTCTCCTTCTCTCAGCCACTCTCTAGCCACTCCCTCCTTCTCCCAGCCACTCTCTAGCCACTCTCTCCTTCTCTCAGCCACTCTCTAGCCACTCTCTCCTTCTCCCAGCCACTCTCTAGCCACTCTCTAGCCACTCTCTCCTTCTCTCAGCCACTCTCTAGCCACTCTCTCCTTCTCCCAGCCACTCTCTAGCCACTCTCTAGCCACTCTCTCCTTCTCCCAGCCACTCTCTAGCCACTCTCTCCTTCTCCCAGCCACTCTCTAGCCACTCTCTAGCCACTCTCTCCTTCTCCCAGCCACTCTCTAGCCACTCTCTCCTTCTCCCAGCCACTCTCTAGCCACTCTCTAGCCACTCTCTCCTTCTCCCAGCCACTCTCTAGCCACTCTCTAGCCACTCTCTCCTTCTCCCAGCCACTCTCTAGCCACTCTCTCCTTCTCCCAGCCACTCTCTAGCCACTCTCTAGCCACTCTCTCCTTCTCCCAGCCACTCTCTAGCCACTCTCTAGCCACTCTCTCCTTCTCTCAGCCACTCTCTAGCCACTCTCTCCTTCTCCCAGCCACTCTCTAGCCACTCTCTAGCCACTATCTCCTTCTCTCAGCCACTCTCTAGCCACTCTCTCCTTCTCCCAGCCACTCTCTAGCCACTCTCTCCTTCTCCCAGCCACTCTCTAGCAACTCTCTCCTTCTCCCCAGCCACTCTCTAGCCACTCTCTCCTTCTCTCAGCCACTCTCTAGCAACTCTCTCCTTCTCCCAGCCACTCTCTAGCCACTCTCTCCTTCTCTCAGCCACTCTCTAGCCACTCTCTCCTTCTCTCAGCCACTCTCTAGCAACTCTCTCCTTCTCCCAGCCACTCTCTAGCCACTCTCTCCTTCTCCCAGCCACTCTCTAGCCACTCTCTAGCCACTATCTCCTTCTCTCAGCCACTCTCTAGCCACTCTCTCCTTC
Source organism: Pristionchus pacificus (assembly GCA_000180635.4). Classification (NCBI taxonomy): domain Eukaryota; kingdom Metazoa; phylum Nematoda; class Chromadorea; order Rhabditida; family Neodiplogasteridae; genus Pristionchus; species Pristionchus pacificus. Next base: position 105,303 of record ABKE04000032.1, read on the forward strand.
TCCCAGCCACTCTCTAGCAAACTCTCTCCTTCTCCCAGCCACTCTCTAGCCACTCTCTCCTTCTCTCAGCCACTCTCTAGCCACTCTCTCCTTCTCTCAGCCACTCTCTAGCCACTCTCTCCTTCTCCCAGCCACTCTCTAGCAACTCTCTCCTTCTCCCAGCCACTCTCTAGCAACTCTCTCCTTCTCCCAGCCACTCTCTAGCCACTCTCTCCTTCTCTCAGCCACTCTCTAGCCACTCTCTCCTTCTCTCAGCCACTCTCTAGCCACTCTCTCCTTCTCTCAGCCACTCTCTAGCCACTCTCTCCTTCTCCCAGCCACTCTCTAGCCACTCTCTAGCCACTATCTCCTTCTCTCAGCCACTCTCTAGCCACTCTCTCTCCTTCTCCCAGCCACTCTCTAGCCACTCTCTCCTTCTCCCAGCCACTCTCTAGCAACTCTCTCCTTCTCCCAGCCACTCTCTAGCCACTCTCTCCTTCTCCCAGCCACTCTCTAGCAACTCTCTCCTTCTCCCAGCCACTCTCTAGCCACTCTCTCCTTCTCTCAGCCACTCTCTAGCCACTCTCTCCTTCTCTCAGCCACTCTCTAGCAACTCTCTCCTTCTCCCAGCCACTCTCTAGCCACTCTCTCCTTCTCCCAGCCACTCTCTAGCCACTCTCTCCTTCTCTCAGCCACTCTCTAGCCACTCCCTCCTTCTCCCAGCCACTCTCTAGCCACTCTCTCCTTCTCTCAGCCACTCTCTAGCCACTCTCTCCTTCTCCCAGCCCACTCTCTAGCCACTCTCTAGCCAATCTCTCCTTCTCTCAAGCCACTCTCTAGCCACTCTCTCCTTCTCCCAGCCACTCTCTAGCCACTCTCTAGCCACTCTCTCCTTCTCCAGCACCTTAGCCACTCTCTCCTTATACAGCCACTCTCTAGCAATCTCTAGCCACTCTCTCTCCCCAGCCACTCTCTAGCCACTTCTCCTTCTCTCCGCCACTCTCTAGCCACTCCCTCCTCTCCCAGCCACTATCTAGCCACTCTCTCCTTCTCTCAGCCACTCTCTCGCCACTCTCTCCTTCTCCCAGCCACTCTCTAGGCCACTCTCTAGCCACTCTCTCCTCTCAGCCACTCTCTAGCCACTCTCTCCTTCTCCCAGCCACTCTCTAGCCACTCTCTAGCCCACTCTCTCCTTCTCTCAGCCACTCTCTAGCCACTCTCTCCTTCTCCCAGCCACTCTCTCTAGCCACTCTCTAGCAACTCTCTCCTTCTCCCAGCCACTCTCTAGCCACTCTCTCTCCTTCTCCCAGCCACTCTCTAGCCACTCTCTGAGCCACTCTCTCCTTCTCCCAGCCACTCTCTAGCACTCTCTCCTTCTCCCAGCCACTCTCGAGCCACTCTCTAGCCACTCTCTCCTTCTCCCAGCCACTCTCTAGCCACTCTCTAGCCACTCTCTCCTTCTCCCAGCCACTCTCTAGCCACTCTCTCCTTCTCCCAGCCACTCTCTAGCCACTCTCTAGCCACTCTCTCCTTCTCCCAGCCACTCTCTAGCCACTCTCTAGCCACTCTCTCCTTCTCTCAGCCACTCTCTAGCCACTCTCTCCTTCTCCCAGCCACTCTCTAGCCACTCTCTAGCCACTATCTCCTTCTCTCAGCCACTCTCTAGCCACTCTCTCCTTCTCCCAGCCACTCTCTAGCCACTCTCTCCTTCTCCCAGCCACTCTCTAGCAACTCTCTCCTTCTCCCAGCCACTCTCTAGCCACTCTCTCCTTCTCTCAGCCACTCTCTAGCCACTCTCTCCTTCTCTCAGCCACTCTCTAGCCACTCTCTCCTTCTCCCAGCCACTCTCTAGTCACTCTCTCCTTCTCTCAGCCACTCTTTAGCCACTCTCTCCTTCTCCCAGCCACTCTCTAGCCACTCTCTCCTTCTCCAGCCACTCTCAGCCACTCTCTCCCTTCTCTCAAGGCCAACTCTCTAGCCACTCTCTCCTTCTCCCAGCCACTCTCTAGCCACTCTCTCCTTCTCCCAGCCACTCTCTAGCCACTCTCTCCTTCTCCAAGCCACTCTCTAGCCACTCTCTCCTTCTCTCAGCCACTCTCTAGCCACTCTCTCCTTCTCCCAGCCACTCTCTAGCCACTCTCTCCTTCTCTCAGCCACTCTCTAGCCACTCCCTCCTTCTCCCAGCCACTCTCTAGCCACTCTCTCCTTCTCTCAGCCACTCTCTAGCCACTCTCTCCTTCTCTCAGCCACTCTCTAGCCACTCTCTCCTTCTCTCAGCCACTCTCTAGCCACTCTCTCCTTCTCCCAGCCACTCTCTAGTCACTCTCTCCTTCTCTCAGTCCACTCTTAGCCACTCTCTCCTTCTCCCAGCCACTCTCTAGCCACTCTCTCCTTCTCCCAGCCACTCTCTAGCCACTCTCTCCTTTCTCAGCACTCTCTAGCCACTCTCTCCTTCTCCCAGCCACTCTCTAGCAACTCTCTCCTTCTCCCAGCCACTCTCTAGCCACTTCTCCTTCTCCCAGCCACTCTCTAGCCACTCTCTCCTTCTCTCAGCCACTCTCTCTAGCCACTCTCTCCTTCTCTCAGCCACTCTCTAGCCACTCTCTCCTTCTCCAGCCACTCTCTAGTCACTCTCTCCTTCTTCAGCCATCTTTAGCCACTCTCTCCTTCTCCCAGCCACTCTCTAGCCTCTCTCTCTTCTCCCAGCCACTCTCTAGGCCACTCTCTCTTCTCTCAGCCACTCTCTAGCCACTCTCTCCTTTCTCCCAGCCACTCTCTAGCACTCTCTCCTTCTCTCAGCCACTCTCTAGCCACTCCCTCCTTCTCCCCAGCCACTCTCTAGCCACTCTCTCCTTCTCTCAGCCACTCTCTAGCCACTCTCTCTTCTCCCAGCCATCTCTAGCCACTCTCTAGCCACTCTCTCCTTCTCCTCAGCCACTCTCTAGCCACTCTCTCCTTCTCCCAGCCACTCTCTAGCCACTCTCTAGCCACTCTCTCCTTCTTCCCAGCCACTCTCTAGCCACTTCAGCCACCTCTCTCCTTCTCTCAGCCACTCTCTAGCCACTCTCTCCTTCTCCCAGCCACTCTCTAGCCACTCTC
>ABKE04000019.1:0-37563 GCA_000180635.4 Pristionchus pacificus
AGTTTGAGGTAAGATTCGATCTGGCCTTCATGGTAACATGTGGCCTGGGCAACCGAAACTTTTGGAACGGTGCTGCCCAGGGCGGCGCCAATAAATAAAAGGACCAACGATAGCTTATCCGAAGTACCCTTCACTACAATGGATGTAACTCGGCTCAAAATGGTCGTGGCGACTTCAAACCGGTGTAGATCGATTCGTCGAAGCGTTGCGCATCGCCCGCCCTGTGCTCTTAAATCACGCGGAAACGAACGACGTTTACGAGGTGTTTGAGGCCGAAAACGGTCCGGTGCGCTCCCACAGCAACCATCGGCCTGCATCGCAGTCTGCAGCTCTGGCATGCAGCACTTATTCATGCTGTAACCACCAGATATACGAGCCTCTAAACATGCATTTTTGTGCAATTTCCAGTGGAATTGTATGCCACTTCGCGAGCGCTCACACGCACCCTCCCCGTAACTGATGTGGCAGGATTGGTCAGCGTCGGTTTAATTACCCAAGTTTGAGGTAAAGATTCAGATCTGGCTCATGGTAACATGTGGCCTTGCCAACCGAAATTTTGGAACGGTGCTGGCCCAAGGGCGGCGCCAATAATAATAAACGGACCAACGATAGCTTATCCGAAGTACCCTTCACTACAATTGGATTGTAACTCGGCTCAAAATGGTCGTGGCGACTTCAAACGGTGTAGATCGATTCGTCGAAGCGTTGCGCATCGCCCGCCTGTGCTCTTAAATCACGCGGGAAAACGAACGACGTTTACGAGGTGTTTGAGGCCGAAAACGGTCCGGTGCGCTCCCACAGCAACCATCGGCCTGCATCGCAGTCTGCAGCTTCTGGCATGCAGCACTTATTCATGCTGTAACCACCAGATATACGAGCCTCTAAACATGCATTTTTGTGCAATTTCCAGTGGAATTGTATGCCACTTCGCGAGCGCTCACACGCACCCTCCCCGTAACTGATGTGCAGGATTGTCAGCGTCGGTTTAATTACCCAAGTTTGAGGTAAAGATTCGATCTGGCTCATGGTAACATGTGGCCTTGTCAACCGAAATTTTGGAACGGTGCTGCCCAAGGGCGGCGCCAATAAATAATAAACGGACCAACGATAGCTTATCCGAAGTACCCTTCACTACAATGGATGTAACTCGGCTCAAAATGGTCGTGGCGACTTCAAACCGGTGTAGATCGATTCGTCGAAGCGTTGCGCATCGCCCGCCCTGTGCTCTTAAATCACGCGGAAAACGAACGACGTTTACGAGGTGTTTGAGGCCGAAAACGGTCCGGTGCGCTCCCACAGCAACCATCGGCCTGCATCGCAGTCTGCAGCTTCTGGCATGCAGCACGCATTCATGCAGCACTTATTCATGCTGTAACCACCAGATATACGAGCCTCTAAACATGCATTTTTGTGCAATTTCCAGTGGAATTGTATGCCACTTCGCGAGCGCTCACACGCACCCTCCCCGTAACTGATGTGCAGGATTGTCAGCGTCGGTTTAATTACCCAAGTTTGAGGTAAAGATTCGATCTGGCTCATGGTAACATGTGGCCTTGTCAACCGAAATTTTGGAACGGTGCTGCCCAAGGGCGGCGCCAATAAATAATAAACGGACCAACGATAGCTTATCCGAAGTACCCTTCACTACAATGGATGTAACTCGGCTCAAAATGGTCGTGGCGACTTCAAACCGGTGTAGATCGATTCGTCGAAGCGTTGCGCATCGCCCGCCCTGTGCTCTTAAATCACGCGGAAAACGAACGACGTTTACGAGGTGTTTGAGGCCGAAAACGGTCCGGTGCGCTCCCACAGCAACCATCGGCCTGCATCGCAGTCTGCAGCTTCTGGCATGCAGCACTTATTCATGCTGTAACCACCAGATATACGAGCCTCTAAACATGCATTTTTGTGCAATTTCCAGTGGAATTGTATGCCACTTCGCGAGCGCTCACACGCACCCTCCCCGTAACTGATGTGCAGGATTGTCAGCGTCGGTTTAATTACCCAAGTTTGAGGTAAAGATTCGATCTGGCTCATGGTAACATGTGGCCTTGTCAACCGAAATTTTGGAACGGTGCTGCCCAAGGGCGGCGCCAATAAATAATAAACGGACCAACGATAGCTTATCCGAAGTACCCTTCACTACAATGGATGTAACTCGGCTCAAAATGGTCGTGGCGACTTCAAACCGGTGTAGATCGATTCGTCGAAGCGTTGCGCATCGCCCGCCCTGTGCTCTTAAATCACGCGGAAAACGAACGACGTTTACGAGGTGTTTGAGGCCGAAAACGGTCCGGTGCGCTCCCACAGCAACCATCGGCCTGCATCGCAGTCTGCAGCTTCTGGCATGCAGCACTTATTCATGCTGTAACCACCAGATATACGAGCCTCTAAACATGCATTTTTGTGCAATTTCCAGTGGAATTGTATGCCACTTCGCGAGCGCTCACACGCACCCTCCCCGTAACTGATGTGCAGGATTGTCAGCGTCGGTTTAATTACCCAAGTTTGAGGTAAAGATTCGATCTGGCTCATGGTAACATGTGGCCTTGTCAACCGAAATTTTGGAACGGTGCTGCCCAAGGGCGGCGCCAATAAATAATAAACGGACCAACGATAGCTTATCCGAAGTACCCTTCACTACAATGGATGTAACTCGGCTCAAAATGGTCGTGGCGACTTCAAACCGGTGTAGATCGATTCGTCGAAGCGTTGCGCATCGCCCGCCCTGTGCTCTTAAATCACGCGGAAAACGAACGACGTTTACGAGGTGTTTGAGGCCGAAAACGGTCCGGTGCGCTCCCACAGCAACCATCGGCCTGCATCGCAGTCTGCAGCTTCTGGCATGCAGCACTTATTCATGCTGTAACCACCAGATATACGAGCCTCTAAACATGCATTTTTGTGCAATTTCCAGTGGAATTGTATGCCACTTCGCGAGCGCTCACACGCACCCTCCCCGTAACTGATGTGCAGGATTGTCAGCGTCGGTTTAATTACCCAAGTTTGAGGTAAAGATTCGATCTGGCTCATGGTAACATGTGGCCTTGCCAACCGAAATTTTGGAACGGTGCTGCCCAAGGGCGGCGCCAATAAATAATAAACGGACCAACGATAGCTTATCCGAAGTACCCTTCACTACAATGGATGTAACTCGGCTCAAAATGGTCGTGGCGACTTCAAACCGGTGTAGATCGATTCGTCGAAGCGTTGCGCATCGCCCGCCCTGTGCTCTTAAATCACGCGGAAAACGAACGACGTTTACGAGGTGTTTGAGGCCGAAAACGGTCCGGTGCGCTCCCACAGCAACCATCGGCCTGCATCGCAGTCTGCAGCTTCTGGCATGCAGCACGCATTCATGCACTTATTCATGCTGTAACCACCAGATATACGAGCCTCTAAACATGCATTTTTGTGCAATTTCCAGTGGAATTGTATGCCACTTCGCGAGCGCTCACACGCACCCTCCCCGTAACTGATGTGCAGGATTGTCAGCGTCGGTTTAATTACCCAAGTTTGAGGTAAAGATTCGATCTGGCTCATGGTAACATGTGGCCTTGTCAACCGAAATTTTGGAACGGTGCTGCCCAAGGGCGGCGCCAATAAATAATAAACGGACCAACGATAGCTTATCCGAAGTACCCTTCACTACAATGGATGTAACTCGGCTCAAAATGGTCGTGGCGACTTCAAACCGGTGTAGATCGATTCGTCGAAGCGTTGCGCATCGCCCGCCCTGTGCTCTTAAATCACGCGGAAAACGAACGACGTTTACGAGGTGTTTGAGGCCGAAAACGGTCCGGTGCGCTCCCACAGCAACCATCGGCCTGCATCGCAGTCTGCAGCTTCTGGCATGCAGCACTTATTCATGCTGTAACCACCAGATATACGAGCCTCTAAACATGCATTTTTGTGCAATTTCCAGTGGAATTGTATGCCACTTCGCGAGCGCTCACACGCACCCTCCCCGTAACTGATGTGCAGGATTGTCAGCGTCGGTTTAATTACCCAAGTTTGAGGTAAAGATTCGATCTGGCTCATGGTAACATGTGGCCTTGTCAACCGAAATTTTGGAACGGTGCTGCCCAAGGGCGGCGCCAATAAATAATAAACGGACCAACGATAGCTTATCCGAAGTACCCTTCACTACAATGGATGTAACTCGGCTCAAAATGGTCGTGGCGACTTCAAACCGGTGTAGATCGATTCGTCGAAGCGTTGCGCATCGCCCGCCCTGTGCTCTTAAATCACGCGGAAAACGAACGACGTTTACGAGGTGTTTGAGGCCGAAAACGGTCCGGTGCGCTCCCACAGCAACCATCGGCCTGCATCGCAGTCTGCAGCTTCTGGCATGCAGCACTTATTCATGCTGTAACCACCAGATATACGAGCCTCTAAACATGCATTTTTGTGCAATTTCCAGTGGAATTGTATGCCACTTCGCGAGCGCTCACACGCACCCTCCCCGTAACTGATGTGCAGGATTGTCAGCGTCGGTTTAATTACCCAAGTTTGAGGTAAAGATTCGATCTGGCTCATGGTAACATGTGGCCTTGCCAACCGAAATTTTGGAACGGTGCTGCCCAAGGGCGGCGCCAATAAATAATAAACGGACCAACGATAGCTTATCCGAAGTACCCTTCACTACAATGGATGTAACTCGGCTCAAAATGGTCGTGGCGACTTCAAACCGGTGTAGATCGATTCGTCGAAGCGTTGCGCATCGCCCGCCCTGTGCTCTTAAATCACGCGGAAAACGAACGACGTTTACGAGGTGTTTGAGGCCGAAAACGGTCCGGTGCGCTCCCACAGCAACCATCGGCCTGCATCGCAGTCTGCAGCTTCTGGCATGCAGCACTTATTCATGCTGTAACCACCAGATATACGAGCCTCTAAACATGCATTTTTGTGCAATTTCCAGTGGAATTGTATGCCACTTCGCGAGCGCTCACACGCACCCTCCCCGTAACTGATGTGCAGGATTGTCAGCGTCGGTTTAATTACCCAAGTTTGAGGTAAAGATTCGATCTGGCTCATGGTAACATGTGGCCTTGTCCAACCGAAATTTTGGAACGGTGCTGCCCAAGGGCGGCGCCAATAAATAATAAACGGACCAACGATAGCTTATCCGAAGTACCCTTCACTACAATGGATGTAACTCGGCTCAAAATGGTCGTGGCGACTTCAAACCGGTGTAGATCGATTCGTCGAAGCGTTGCGCATCGCCCGCCCTGTGCTCTTAAATCACGCGGAAAACGAACGACGTTTACGAGGTGTTTGAGGCCGAAAACGGTCCGGTGCGCTCCCACAGCAACCATCGGCCTGCATCGCAGTCTGCAGCTTCTGGCATGCAGCACTTATTCATGCTGTAACCACCAGATATACGAGCCTCTAAACATGCATTTTTGTGCAATTTCCAGTGGAATTGTATGCCACTTCGCGAGCGCTCACACGCACCCTCCCCGTAACTGATGTGCAGGATTGTCAGCGTCGGTTTAATTACCCAAGTTTGAGGTAAAGATTCGATCTGGCTCATGGTAACATGTGGCCTTGTCAACCGAAATTTTGGAACGGTGCTGCCCAAGGGCGGCGCCAATAAATAATAAACGGACCAACGATAGCTTATCCGAAGTACCCTTCACTACAATGGATGTAACTCGGCTCAAAATGGTCGTGGCGACTTCAAACCGGTGTAGATCGATTCGTCGAAGCGTTGCGCATCGCCCGCCCTGTGCTCTTAAATCACGCGGAAAACGAACGACGTTTACGAGGTGTTTGAGGCCGAAAACGGTCCGGTGCGCTCCCACAGCAACCATCGGCCTGCATCGCAGTCTGCAGCTTCTGGCATGCAGCACTTATTCATGCTGTAACCACCAGATATACGAGCCTCTAAACATGCATTTTTGTGCAATTTCCAGTGGAATTGTATGCCACTTCGCGAGCGCTCACACGCACCCTCCCCGTAACTGATGTGCAGGATTGTCAGCGTCGGTTTAATTACCCAAGTTTGAGGTAAAGATTCGATCTGGCTCATGGTAACATGTGGCCTTGTCCAACCGAAATTTTGGAACGGTGCTGCCCAAGGGCGGCGCCAATAAATAATAAACGGACCAACGATAGCTTATCCGAAGTACCCTTCACTACAATGGATGTAACTCGGCTCAAAATGGTCGTGGCGACTTCAAACCGGTGTAGATCGATTCGTCGAAGCGTTGCGCATCGCCCGCCCTGTGCTCTTAAATCACGCGGAAAACGAACGACGTTTACGAGGTGTTTGAGGCCGAAAACGGTCCGGTGCGCTCCCACAGCAACCATCGGCCTGCATCGCAGTCTGCAGCTTCTGGCATGCAGCACTTATTCATGCTGTAACCACCAGATATACGAGCCTCTAAACATGCATTTTTGTGCAATTTCCAGTGGAATTGTATGCCACTTCGCGAGCGCTCACACGCACCCTCCCCGTAACTGATGTGCAGGATTGTCAGCGTCGGTTTAATTACCCAAGTTTGAGGTAAAGATTCGATCTGGCTCATGGTAACATGTGGCCTTGCCAACCGAAATTTTGGAACGGTGCTGCCCAAGGGCGGCGCCAATAAATAATAAACGGACCAACGATAGCTTATCCGAAGTACCCTTCACTACAATGGATGTAACTCGGCTCAAAATGGTCGTGGCGACTTCAAACCGGTGTAGATCGATTCGTCGAAGCGTTGCGCATCGCCCGCCCTGTGCTCTTAAATCACGCGGAAAACGAACGACGTTTACGAGGTGTTTGAGGCCGAAAACGGTCCGGTGCGCTCCCACAGCAACCATCGGCCTGCATCGCAGTCTGCAGCTTCTGGCATGCAGCACTTATTCATGCTGTAACCACCAGATATACGAGCCTCTAAACATGCATTTTTGTGCAATTTCCAGTGGAATTGTATGCCACTTCGCGAGCGCTCACACGCACCCTCCCCGTAACTGATGTGCAGGATTGTCAGCGTCGGTTTAATTACCCAAGTTTGAGGTAAAGATTCGATCTGGCTCATGGTAACATGTGGCCTTGCCAACCGAAATTTTGGAACGGTGCTGCCCAAGGGCGGCGCCAATAAATAATAAACGGACCAACGATAGCTTATCCGAAGTACCCTTCACTACAATGGATGTAACTCGGCTCAAAATGGTCGTGGCGACTTCAAACCGGTGTAGATCGATTCGTCGAAGCGTTGCGCATCGCCCGCCCTGTGCTCTTAAATCACGCGGAAAACGAACGACGTTTACGAGGTGTTTGAGGCCGAAAACGGTCCGGTGCGCTCCCACAGCAACCATCGGCCTGCATCGCAGTCTGCAGCTTCTGGCATGCAGCACTTATTCATGCTGTAACCACCAGATATACGAGCCTCTAAACATGCATTTTTGTGCAATTTCCAGTGGAATTGTATGCCACTTCGCGAGCGCTCACACGCACCCTCCCCGTAACTGATGTGCAGGATTGTCAGCGTCGGTTTAATTACCCAAGTTTGAGGTAAAGATTCGATCTGGCTCATGGTAACATGTGGCCTTGCCAACCGAAATTTTGGAACGGTGCTGCCCAAGGGCGGCGCCAATAAATAATAAACGGACCAACGATAGCTTATCCGAAGTACCCTTCACTACAATGGATGTAACTCGGCTCAAAATGGTCGTGGCGACTTCAAACCGGTGTAGATCGATTCGTCGAAGCGTTGCGCATCGCCCGCCCTGTGCTCTTAAATCACGCGGAAAACGAACGACGTTTACGAGGTGTTTGAGGCCGAAAACGGTCCGGTGCGCTCCCACAGCAACCATCGGCCTGCATCGCAGTCTGCAGCTTCTGGCATGCAGCACGCATTCATGCAGCACTTATTCATGCTGTAACCACCAGATATACGAGCCTCTAAACATGCATTTTTGTGCAATTTCCAGTGGAATTGTATGCCACTTCGCGAGCGCTCACACGCACCCTCCCCGTAACTGATGTGCAGGATTGTCAGCGTCGGTTTAATTACCCAAGTTTGAGGTAAAGATTCGATCTGGCTCATGGTAACATGTGGCCTTGCCAACCGAAATTTTGGAACGGTGCTGCCCAAGGGCGGCGCCAATAAATAATAAACGGACCAACGATAGCTTATCCGAAGTACCCTTCACTACAATGGATGTAACTCGGCTCAAAATGGTCGTGGCGACTTCAAACCGGTGTAGATCGATTCGTCGAAGCGTTGCGCATCGCCCGCCCTGTGCTCTTAAATCACGCGGAAAACGAACGACGTTTACGAGGTGTTTGAGGCCGAAAACGGTCCGGTGCGCTCCCACAGCAACCATCGGCCTGCATCGCAGTCTGCAGCTTCTGGCATGCAGCACGCATTCATGCAGCACTTATTCATGCTGTAACCACCAGATATACGAGCCTCTAAACATGCATTTTTGTGCAATTTCCAGTGGAATTGTATGCCACTTCGCGAGCGCTCACACGCACCCTCCCCGTAACTGATGTGCAGGATTGTCAGCGTCGGTTTAATTACCCAAGTTTGAGGTAAAGATTCGATCTGGCTCATGGTAACATGTGGCCTTGCCAACCGAAATTTTGGAACGGTGCTGCCCAAGGGCGGCGCCAATAAATAATAAACGGACCAACGATAGCTTATCCGAAGTACCCTTCACTACAATGGATGTAACTCGGCTCAAAATGGTCGTGGCGACTTCAAACCGGTGTAGATCGATTCGTCGAAGCGTTGCGCATCGCCCGCCCTGTGCTCTTAAATCACGCGGAAAACGAACGACGTTTACGAGGTGTTTGAGGCCGAAAACGGTCCGGTGCGCTCCCACAGCAACCATCGGCCTGCATCGCAGTCTGCAGCTTCTGGCATGCAGCACGCATTCATGCAGCACTTATTCATGCTGTAACCACCAGATATACGAGCCTCTAAACATGCATTTTTGTGCAATTTCCAGTGGAATTGTATGCCACTTCGCGAGCGCTCACACGCACCCTCCCCGTAACTGATGTGCAGGATTGTCAGCGTCGGTTTAATTACCCAAGTTTGAGGTAAAGATTCGATCTGGCTCATGGTAACATGTGGCCTTGCCAACCGAAATTTTGGAACGGTGCTGCCCAAGGGCGGCGCCAATAAATAATAAACGGACCAACGATAGCTTATCCGAAGTACCCTTCACTACAATGGATGTAACTCGGCTCAAAATGGTCGTGGCGACTTCAAACCGGTGTAGATCGATTCGTCGAAGCGTTGCGCATCGCCCGCCCTGTGCTCTTAAATCACGCGGAAAACGAACGACGTTTACGAGGTGTTTGAGGCCGAAAACGGTCCGGTGCGCTCCCACAGCAACCATCGGCCTGCATCGCAGTCTGCAGCTTCTGGCATGCAGCACGCATTCATGCAGCACTTATTCATGCTGTAACCACCAGATATACGAGCCTCTAAACATGCATTTTTGTGCAATTTCCAGTGGAATTGTATGCCACTTCGCGAGCGCTCACACGCACCCTCCCCGTAACTGATGTGCAGGATTGTCAGCGTCGGTTTAATTACCCAAGTTTGAGGTAAAGATTCGATCTGGCTCATGGTAACATGTGGCCTTGCCAACCGAAATTTTGGAACGGTGCTGCCCAAGGGCGGCGCCAATAAATAATAAACGGACCAACGATAGCTTATCCGAAGTACCCTTCACTACAATGGATGTAACTCGGCTCAAAATGGTCGTGGCGACTTCAAACCGGTGTAGATCGATTCGTCGAAGCGTTGCGCATCGCCCGCCCTGTGCTCTTAAATCACGCGGAAAACGAACGACGTTTACGAGGTGTTTGAGGCCGAAAACGGTCCGGTGCGCTCCCACAGCAACCATCGGCCTGCATCGCAGTCTGCAGCTTCTGGCATGCAGCACGCATTCATGCAGCACTTATTCATGCTGTAACCACCAGATATACGAGCCTCTAAACATGCATTTTTGTGCAATTTCCAGTGGAATTGTATGCCACTTCGCGAGCGCTCACACGCACCCTCCCCGTAACTGATGTGCAGGATTGTCAGCGTCGGTTTAATTACCCAAGTTTGAGGTAAAGATTCGATCTGGCTCATGGTAACATGTGGCCTTGCCAACCGAAATTTTGGAACGGTGCTGCCCAAGGGCGGCGCCAATAAATAATAAACGGACCAACGATAGCTTATCCGAAGTACCCTTCACTACAATGGATGTAACTCGGCTCAAAATGGTCGTGGCGACTTCAAACCGGTGTAGATCGATTCGTCGAAGCGTTGCGCATCGCCCGCCCTGTGCTCTTAAATCACGCGGAAAACGAACGACGTTTACGAGGTGTTTGAGGCCGAAAACGGTCCGGTGCGCTCCCACAGCAACCATCGGCCTGCATCGCAGTCTGCAGCTTCTGGCATGCAGCACGCATTCATGCAGCACTTATTCATGCTGTAACCACCAGATATACGAGCCTCTAAACATGCATTTTTGTGCAATTTCCAGTGGAATTGTATGCCACTTCGCGAGCGCTCACACGCACCCTCCCCGTAACTGATGTGCAGGATTGTCAGCGTCGGTTTAATTACCCAAGTTTGAGGTAAAGATTCGATCTGGCTCATGGTAACATGTGGCCTTGTCAACCGAAATTTTGGAACGGTGCTGCCCAAGGGCGGCGCCAATAAATAATAAACGGACCAACGATAGCTTATCCGAAGTACCCTTCACTACAATGGATGTAACTCGGCTCAAAATGGTCGTGGCGACTTCAAACCGGTGTAGATCGATTCGTCGAAGCGTTGCGCATCGCCCGCCCTGTGCTCTTAAATCACGCGGAAAACGAACGACGTTTACGAGGTGTTTGAGGCCGAAAACGGTCCGGTGCGCTCCCACAGCAACCATCGGCCTGCATCGCAGTCTGCAGCTTCTGGCATGCAGCACGCATTCATGCAGCACTTATTCATGCTGTAACCACCAGATATACGAGCCTCTAAACATGCATTTTTGTGCAATTTCCAGTGGAATTGTATGCCACTTCGCGAGCGCTCACACGCACCCTCCCCGTAACTGATGTGCAGGATTGTCAGCGTCGGTTTAATTACCCAAGTTTGAGGTAAAGATTCGATCTGGCTCATGGTAACATGTGGCCTTGCCAACCGAAATTTTGGAACGGTGCTGCCCAAGGGCGGCGCCAATAAATAATAAACGGACCAACGATAGCTTATCCGAAGTACCCTTCACTACAATGGATGTAACTCGGCTCAAAATGGTCGTGGCGACTTCAAACCGGTGTAGATCGATTCGTCGAAGCGTTGCGCATCGCCCGCCCTGTGCTCTTAAATCACGCGGAAAACGAACGACGTTTACGAGGTGTTTGAGGCCGAAAACGGTCCGGTGCGCTCCCACAGCAACCATCGGCCTGCATCGCAGTCTGCAGCTTCTGGCATGCAGCACGCATTCATGCAGCACTTATTCATGCTGTAACCACCAGATATACGAGCCTCTAAACATGCATTTTTGTGCAATTTCCAGTGGAATTGTATGCCACTTCGCGAGCGCTCACACGCACCCTCCCCGTAACTGATGTGCAGGATTGTCAGCGTCGGTTTAATTACCCAAGTTTGAGGTAAAGATTCGATCTGGCTCATGGTAACATGTGGCCTTGTCAACCGAAATTTTGGAACGGTGCTGCCCAAGGGCGGCGCCAATAAATAATAAACGGACCAACGATAGCTTATCCGAAGTACCCTTCACTACAATGGATGTAACTCGGCTCAAAATGGTCGTGGCGACTTCAAACCGGTGTAGATCGATTCGTCGAAGCGTTGCGCATCGCCCGCCCTGTGCTCTTAAATCACGCGGAAAACGAACGACGTTTACGAGGTGTTTGAGGCCGAAAACGGTCCGGTGCGCTCCCACAGCAACCATCGGCCTGCATCGCAGTCTGCAGCTTCTGGCATGCAGCACGCATTCATGCAGCACTTATTCATGCTGTAACCACCAGATATACGAGCCTCTAAACATGCATTTTTGTGCAATTTCCAGTGGAATTGTATGCCACTTCGCGAGCGCTCACACGCACCCTCCCCGTAACTGATGTGCAGGATTGTCAGCGTCGGTTTAATTACCCAAGTTTGAGGTAAAGATTCGATCTGGCTCATGGTAACATGTGGCCTTGCCAACCGAAATTTTGGAACGGTGCTGCCCAAGGGCGGCGCCAATAAATAATAAACGGACCAACGATAGCTTATCCGAAGTACCCTTCACTACAATGGATGTAACTCGGCTCAAAATGGTCGTGGCGACTTCAAACCGGTGTAGATCGATTCGTCGAAGCGTTGCGCATCGCCCGCCCTGTGCTCTTAAATCACGCGGAAAACGAACGACGTTTACGAGGTGTTTGAGGCCGAAAACGGTCCGGTGCGCTCCCACAGCAACCATCGGCCTGCATCGCAGTCTGCAGCTTCTGGCATGCAGCACGCATTCATGCAGCACTTATTCATGCTGTAACCACCAGATATACGAGCCTCTAAACATGCATTTTTGTGCAATTTCCAGTGGAATTGTATGCCACTTCGCGAGCGCTCACACGCACCCTCCCCGTAACTGATGTGCAGGATTGTCAGCGTCGGTTTAATTACCCAAGTTTGAGGTAAAGATTCGATCTGGCTCATGGTAACATGTGGCCTTGTCAACCGAAATTTTGGAACGGTGCTGCCCAAGGGCGGCGCCAATAAATAATAAACGGACCAACGATAGCTTATCCGAAGTACCCTTCACTACAATGGATGTAACTCGGCTCAAAATGGTCGTGGCGACTTCAAACCGGTGTAGATCGATTCGTCGAAGCGTTGCGCATCGCCCGCCCTGTGCTCTTAAATCACGCGGAAAACGAACGACGTTTACGAGGTGTTTGAGGCCGAAAACGGTCCGGTGCGCTCCCACAGCAACCATCGGCCTGCATCGCAGTCTGCAGCTTCTGGCATGCAGCACGCATTCATGCAGCACTTATTCATGCTGTAACCACCAGATATACGAGCCTCTAAACATGCATTTTTGTGCAATTTCCAGTGGAATTGTATGCCACTTCGCGAGCGCTCACACGCACCCTCCCCGTAACTGATGTGCAGGATTGTCAGCGTCGGTTTAATTACCCAAGTTTGAGGTAAAGATTCGATCTGGCTCATGGTAACATGTGGCCTTGTCAACCGAAATTTTGGAACGGTGCTGCCCAAGGGCGGCGCCAATAAATAATAAACGGACCAACGATAGCTTATCCGAAGTACCCTTCACTACAATGGATGTAACTCGGCTCAAAATGGTCGTGGCGACTTCAAACCGGTGTAGATCGATTCGTCGAAGCGTTGCGCATCGCCCGCCCTGTGCTCTTAAATCACGCGGAAAACGAACGACGTTTACGAGGTGTTTGAGGCCGAAAACGGTCCGGTGCGCTCCCACAGCAACCATCGGCCTGCATCGCAGTCTGCAGCTTCTGGCATGCAGCACTTATTCATGCTGTAACCACCAGATATACGAGCCTCTAAACATGCATTTTTGTGCAATTTCCAGTGGAATTGTATGCCACTTCGCGAGCGCTCACACGCACCCTCCCCGTAACTGATGTGCAGGATTGTCAGCGTCGGTTTAATTACCCAAGTTTGAGGTAAAGATTCGATCTGGCTCATGGTAACATGTGGCCTTGTCAACCGAAATTTTGGAACGGTGCTGCCCAAGGGCGGCGCCAATAAATAATAAACGGACCAACGATAGCTTATCCGAAGTACCCTTCACTACAATGGATGTAACTCGGCTCAAAATGGTCGTGGCGACTTCAAACCGGTGTAGATCGATTCGTCGAAGCGTTGCGCATCGCCCGCCCTGTGCTCTTAAATCACGCGGAAAACGAACGACGTTTACGAGGTGTTTGAGGCCGAAAACGGTCCGGTGCGCTCCCACAGCAACCATCGGCCTGCATCGCAGTCTGCAGCTTCTGGCATGCAGCACTTATTCATGCTGTAACCACCAGATATACGAGCCTCTAAACATGCATTTTTGTGCAATTTCCAGTGGAATTGTATGCCACTTCGCGAGCGCTCACACGCACCCTCCCCGTAACTGATGTGCAGGATTGTCAGCGTCGGTTTAATTACCCAAGTTTGAGGTAAAGATTCGATCTGGCTCATGGTAACATGTGGCCTTGTCAACCGAAATTTTGGAACGGTGCTGCCCAAGGGCGGCGCCAATAAATAATAAACGGACCAACGATAGCTTATCCGAAGTACCCTTCACTACAATGGATGTAACTCGGCTCAAAATGGTCGTGGCGACTTCAAACCGGTGTAGATCGATTCGTCGAAGCGTTGCGCATCGCCCGCCCTGTGCTCTTAAATCACGCGGAAAACGAACGACGTTTACGAGGTGTTTGAGGCCGAAAACGGTCCGGTGCGCTCCCACAGCAACCATCGGCCTGCATCGCAGTCTGCAGCTTCTGGCATGCAGCACTTATTCATGCTGTAACCACCAGATATACGAGCCTCTAAACATGCATTTTTGTGCAATTTCCAGTGGAATTGTATGCCACTTCGCGAGCGCTCACACGCACCCTCCCCGTAACTGATGTGCAGGATTGTCAGCGTCGGTTTAATTACCCAAGTTTGAGGTAAAGATTCGATCTGGCTCATGGTAACATGTGGCCTTGCCAACCGAAATTTTGGAACGGTGCTGCCCAAGGGCGGCGCCAATAAATAATAAACGGACCAACGATAGCTTATCCGAAGTACCCTTCACTGCAATGGATGTAACTCGGCTCAAAATGGTCGTGGCGACTTCAAACCGGTGTAGATCGATTCGTCGAAGCGTTGCGCATCGCCCGCCCTGTGCTCTTAAATCACGCGGAAAACGAACGACGTTTACGAGGTGTTTGAGGCCGAAAACGGTCCGGTGCGCTCCCACAGCAACCATCGGCCTGCATCGCAGTCTG
This sequence comes from Pristionchus pacificus, assembly GCA_000180635.4. NCBI lineage: Eukaryota > Metazoa > Nematoda > Chromadorea > Rhabditida > Neodiplogasteridae > Pristionchus > Pristionchus pacificus. The sequence goes on from ABKE04000019.1 coordinate 14,966, forward strand.
CAGCTTCTGGCATGCAGCACGCATTCATGCAGCACTTATTCATGCTGTAACCACCAGATATACGAGCCTCTAAACATGCATTTTTGTGCAATTTCCAGTGGAATTGTATGCCACTTCGCGAGCGCTCACACGCACCCTCCCCGTAACTGATGTGCAGGATTGTCAGCGTCGGTTTAATTACCCAAGGTTGAGGTAAAGATTCGATCTGGCTCATGGTAACATGTGGCCTTGTCAACCGAAATTTTGGAACGGTGCTGCCCAAGGGCGGCGCCAATAAATAATAAACGGACCAACGATAGCTTATCCGAAGTACCCTTCACTACAATGGATGTAACTCGGCTCAAAATGGTCGTGGCGACTTCAAACCGGTGTAGATCGATTCGTCGAAGCGTTGCGCATCGCCCGCCCTGTGCTCTTAATCACGCGGAAAACGAACGACGTTTACGAGGTGTTTGAGGCCGAAAACGGTCCGGTGCGCTCCACAGCAACCATCGGCCTGCATCGCAGTCTGCAGCTTCTGGCATGCAGCACTTATTCATGCTGTAACCACCAGATATACGAGCCTCTAAACATGCATTTTTGTGCAATTTCCAGTGGAATTGTATGCCACTTCGCGAGCGCTCACACGCACCCTCCCCGTAACTGATGTGCAGGATTGTCAGCGTCGGTTTAATTACCCAAGTTTGAGGTAAAGATTCGATCTGGCTCATGGTAACATGTGGCCTTGTCAACCGAAATTTTGGAACGGTGCTGCCCAAGGGCGGCGCCAATAAATAATAAACGGACCAACGATAGCTTATCCGAAGTACCCTTCACTACAATGGATGTAACTCGGCTCAAAATGGTCGTGGCGACTTCAAACCGGTGTAGATCGATTCGTCGAAGCGTTGCGCATCGCCCGCCCTGTGCTCTTAAATCACGCGGAAAACGAACGACGTTTACGAGGTGTTTGAGGCCGAAAACGGTCCGGTGCGCTCCCACAGCAACCATCGGCCTGCATCGCAGTCTGCAGCTTCTGGCATGCAGCACTTATTCATGCTGTAACCACCAGATATACGAGCCTCTAAACATGCATTTTTGTGCAATTTCCAGTGGAATTGTATGCCACTTCGCGAGCGCTCACACGCACCCTCCCCGTAACTGATGTGCAGGATTGTCAGCGTCGGTTTAATTACCCAAGTTTGAGGTAAAGATTCGATCTGGCTCATGGTAACATGTGGCCTTGCCAACCGAAATTTTGGAACGGTGCTGCCCAAGGGCGGCGCCAATAAATAATAAACGGACCAACGATAGCTTATCCGAAGTACCCTTCACTGCAATGGATGTAACTCGGCTCAAAATGGTCGTGGCGACTTCAAACCGGTGTAGATCGATTCGTCGAAGCGTTGCGCATCGCCCGCCCTGTGCTCTTAAATCACGCGGAAAACGAACGACGTTTACGAGGTGTTTGAGGCCGAAAACGGTCCGGTGCGCTCCCACAGCAACCATCGGCCTGCATCGCAGTCTGCAGCTTCTGGCATGCAGCACGCATTCATGCAGCACTTATTCATGCTGTAACCACCAGATATACGAGCCTCTAAACATGCATTTTTGTGCAATTTCCAGTGGAATTGTATGCCACTTCGCGAGCGCTCACACGCACCCTCCCCGTAACTGATGTGCAGGATTGTCAGCGTCGGTTTAATTACCCAAGTTTGAGCTTCTAATCATGCATTTTTGTGCAATTTCCAGTGGAATTGTATGCCACTTCGCGAGCGCTCACACGCACCCTCCCCGTAACTGATGTGCAGGATTGTCAGCGTCGGTTTAATTACCCAAGTTTGAGGTAAAGATTCGATCTGGCTCATGGTAACATGTGGCCTTGTCAACCGAAATTTTGGAACGGTGCTGCCCAAGGGCGGCGCCAATAAATAATAAACGGACCAACGATAGCTTATCCGAAGTACCCTTCACTACAATGGATGTAACTCGGCTCAAAATGGTCGTGGCGACTTCAAACCGGTGTAGATCGATTCGTCGAAGCGTTGCGCATCGCCCGCCCTGTGCTCTTAAATCACGCGGAAAACGAACGACGTTTACGAGGTGTTTGAGGCCGAAAACGGTCCGGTGCGCTCCCACAGCAACCATCGGCCTTCATCGCAGTCTGCAGCTTCTGGCATGCAGCACGCATTCATGCAGCACTTATTCATGCTGTAACCACCAGATATACGAGCTTCTAAACATGCATTTTTGTGCAATTTCCAGTGGAATTGTATGCCACTTCGCGAGCGCTCACACGCACCCTCCCCGTAACTGATGTGCAGGATTGTCAGCGTCGGTTTAATTACCCAAGTTTGAGGTAAAGATTCGATCTGGCTCATGGTAACATGTGGCCTTGCCAACCGAAATTTTGGAACGGTGCTGCCCAAGGGCGGCGCCAATAAATAATAAACGGACCAACGATAGCTTATCCGAAGTACCCTTCACTACAATGGATGTAACTCGGCTCAAAATGGTCGTGGCGACTTCAAACCGGTGTAGATCGATTCGTCGAAGCGTTGCGCATCGCCCGCCCTGTGCTCTTAAATCACGCGGAAAACGAACGACGTTTACGAGGTGTTTGAGGCCGAAAACGGTCCGGTGCGCTCCCACAGCAACCATCGGCCTGCATCGCAGTCTGCAGCTTCTGGCATGCAGCACGCATTCATGCAGCACTTATTCATGCTGTAACCACCAGATATACGAGCTTCTAAACATGCATTTTTGTGCAATTTCCAGTGGAATTGTATGCCACTTCGCGAGCGCTCACACGCACCCTCCCCGTAACTGATGTGCAGGATTGTCAGCGTCGGTTTAATTACCCAAGTTTGAGGTAAAGATTCGATCTGGCTCATGGTAACATGTGGCCTTGCCAACCGAAATTTTGGAACGGTGCTGCCCAAGGGCGGCGCCAATAAATAATAAACGGACCAACGATAGCTTATCCGAAGTACCCTTCACTACAATGGATGTAACTCGGCTCAAAATGGTCGTGGCGACTTCAAACCGGTGTAGATCGATTCGTCGAAGCGTTGCGCATCGCCCGCCCTGTGCTCTTAAATCACGCGGAAAACGAACGACGTTTACGAGGTGTTTGAGGCCGAAAACGGTCCGGTGCGCTCCCACAGCAACCATCGGCCTGCATCGCAGTCTGCAGCTTCTGGCATGCTGTAACCACCAGATATACGACCTTCTAATCATGCATTTTTGTGCAATTTCCAGTGGAATTGTATGCCACTTCGCGAGCGCTCACACGCACCCTCCCCGTAACTGATGTGCAGGATTGTCAGCGTCGGTTTAATTACCCAAGTTTGAGGTAAAGATTCGATCTGGCTCATGGTAACATGTGGCCTTGTCAAACGAAATTTTGGAACGGTGCTGCCCAAGGGCGGCGCCAATAAATAATAAACGGACCAACGATAGCTTATCCGAAGTACCCTTCACTACAATGGATGTAACTCGGCTCAAAATGGTCGTGGCGACTTCAAACCGGTGTAGATCGATTCGTCGAAGCGTTGCGCATCGCCCGCCCTGTGCTCTTAAATCACGCGGAAAACGAACGACGTTTACGAGGTGTTTGAGGCCGAAAACGGTCCGGTGCGCTCCCACAGCAACCATCGGCCTGCATCGCAGTCTGCAGCTTCTGGCATGCAGCACGCATTCATGCAGCACTTATTCATGCTGTAACCACCAGATATACGAGCTTCTAATCATGCATTTTTGTGCAATTTCCAGTGGAATTGTATGCCACTTCGCGAGCGCTCACACGCACCCTCCCCGTAACTGATGTGCAGGATTGTCAGCGTCGGTTTAATTACCCAAGTTTGAGGTAAAGATTCGATCTGGCTCATGGTAACATGTGGCCTTGTCAACCGAAATTTTGGAACGGTGCTGCCCAAGGGCGGCGCCAATAAATAATAAACGGACCAACGATAGCTTATCCGAAGTACCCTTCACTACAATGGATGTAACTCGGCTCAAAATGGTCGTGGCGACTTCAAACCGGTGTAGATCGATTCGTCGAAGCGTTGCGCATCGCCCGCCCTGTGCTCTTAAATCACGCGGAAAACGAACGACGTTTACGAGGTGTTTGAGGCCGAAAACGGTCCGGTGCGCTCCCACAGCAACCATCGGCCTGCATCGCAGTCTGCAGCTTCTGGCATGCAGCACGCATTCATGCAGCACTTATTCATGCTGTAACCACCAGATATACGAGCTTCTAATCATGCATTTTTGTGCAATTTCCAGTGGAATTGTATGCCACTTCGCGAGCGCTCACACGCACCCTCCCCGTAACTGATGTGCAGGATTGTCAGCGTCGGTTTAATTACCCAAGTTTGAGGTAAAGATTCGATCTGGCTCATGGTAACATGTGGCCTTGCCAACCGAAATTTTGGAACGGTGCTGCCCAAGGGCGGCGCCAATAAATAATAAACGGACCAACGATAGCTTATCCGAAGTACCCTTCACTACAATGGATGTAACTCGGCTCAAAATGGTCGTGGCGACTTCAAACCGGTGTAGATCGATTCGTCGAAGCGTTGCGCATCGCCCGCCCTGTGCTCTTAAATCACGCGGAAAACGAACGACGTTTACGAGGTGTTTGAGGCCGAAAACGGTCCGGTGCGCTCCCACAGCAACCATCGGCCTTCATCGCAGTCTGCAGCTTCTGGCATGCAGCACGCATTCATGCAGCACTTATTCATGCTGTAACCACCAGATATACGAGCTTCTAAACATGCATTTTTGTGCAATTTCCAGTGGAATTGTATGCCACTTCGCGAGCGCTCACACGCACCCTCCCCGTAACTGATGTGCAGGATTGTCAGCGTCGGTTTAATTACCCAAGTTTGAGGTAAAGATTCGATCTGGCTCATGGTAACATGTGGCCTTGCCAACCGAAATTTTGGAACGGTGCTGCCCAAGGGCGGCGCCAATAAATAATAAACGGACCAACGATAGCTTATCCGAAGTACCCTTCACTACAATGGATGTAACTCGGCTCAAAATGGTCGTGGCGACTTCAAACCGGTGTAGATCGATTCGTCGAAGCGTTGCGCATCGCCCGCCCTGTGCTCTTAAATCACGCGGAAAACGAACGACGTTTACGAGGTGTTTGAGGCCGAAAATGGTCCGGTGCGCTCCCACAGCAACCATCGGCCTGCATCGCAGTCTGCAGCTTCTGGCATGCAGCACTTATTCATGCTGTAACCACCAGATATACGAGCCTCTAAACATGCATTTTTGTGCAATTTCCAGTGGAATTGTATGCCACTTCGCGAGCGCTCACACGCACCCTCCCCGTAACTGATGTGCAGGATTGTCAGCGTCGGTTTAATTACCCAAGTTTGAGGTAAAGATTCGATCTGGCTCATGGTAACATGTGGCCTTGTCAAACGAAATTTTGGAACGGTGCTGCCCAAGGGCGGCGCCAATAAATAATAAACGGACCAACGATAGCTTATCCGAAGTACCCTTCACTACAATGGATGTAACTCGGCTCAAAATGGTCGTGGCGACTTCAAACCGGTGTAGATCGATTCGTCGAAGCGTTGCGCATCGCCCGCCCTGTGCTCTTAAATCACGCGGAAAACGAACGACGTTTACGAGGTGTTTGAGGCCGAAAACGGTCCGGTGCGCTCCCACAGCAACCATCGGCCTTCATCGCAGTCTGCAGCTTCTGGCATGCAGCACGCATTCATGCAGCACTTATTCATGCTGTAACCACCAGATATACGAGCTTCTAAACATGCATTTTTGTGCAATTTCCAGTGGAATTGTATGCCACTTCGCGAGCGCTCACACGCACCCTCCCCGTAACTGATGTGCAGGATTGTCAGCGTCGGTTTAATTACCCAAGTTTGAGGTAAAGATTCGATCTGGCTCATGGTAACATGTGGCCTTGTCAACCGAAATTTTGGAACGGTGCTGCCCAAGGGCGGCGCCAATAAATAATAAACGGACCAACGATAGCTTATCCGAAGTACCCTTCACTACAATGGATGTAACTCGGCTCAAAATGGTCGTGGCGACTTCAAACCGGTGTAGATCGATTCGTCGAAGCGTTGCGCATCGCCCGCCCTGTGCTCTTAAATCACGCGGAAAACGAACGACGTTTACGAGGTGTTTGAGGCCGAAAACGGTCCGGTGCGCTCCCACAGCAACCATCGGCCTGCATCGCAGTCTGCAGCTTCTGGCATGCAGCACGCATTCATGCAGCACTTATTCATGCTGTAACCACCAGATATACGAGCTTCTAATCATGCATTTTTGTGCAATTTCCAGTGGAATTGTATGCCACTTCGCGAGCGCTCACACGCACCCTCCCCGTAACTGATGTGCAGGATTGTCAGCGTCGGTTTAATTACCCAAGTTTGAGGTAAAGATTCGATCTGGCTCATGGTAACATGTGGCCTTGCCAACCGAAATTTTGGAACGGTGCTGCCCAAGGGCTGCGCCAATAAATAATAAACGGACCAACGATAGCTTATCCGAAGTACCCTTCACTACAATGGATGTAACTCGGCTCAAAATGGTCGTGGCGACTTCAAACCGGTGTAGATCGATTCGTCGAAGCGTTGCGCATCGCCCGCCCTGTGCTCTTAAATCACGCGGAAAACGAACGACGTTTACGAGGTGTTTGAGGCCGAAAACGGTCCGGTGCGCTCCCACAGCAACCATCGGCCTGCATCGCAGTCTGCAGCTTCTGGCATGCAGCACGCATTCATGCAGCACTTATTCATGCTGTAACCACCAGATATACGAGCTTCTAAACATGCATTTTTGTGCAATTTCCAGTGGAATTGTATGCCACTTCGCGAGCGCTCACACGCACCCTCCCCGTAACTGATGTGCAGGATTGTCAGCGTCGGTTTAATTACCCAAGTTTGAGGTAAAGATTCGATCTGGCTCATGGTAACATGTGGCCTTGCCAACCGAAATTTTGGAACGGTGCTGCCCAAGGGCGGCGCCAATAAATAATAAACGGACCAACGATAGCTTATCCGAAGTACCCTTCACTACAATGGATGTAACTCGGCTCAAAATGGTCGTGGCGACTTCAAACCGGTGTAGATCGATTCGTCGAAGCGTTGCGCATCGCCCTCCCTGTGCTCTTAAATCACGCGGAAAACGAACGACGTTTACGAGGTGTTTGAGGCCGAAAACGGTCCGGTGCGCTCCCACAGCAACCATCGGCCTGCATCGCAGTCTGCAGCTTCTGGCATGCAGCACGCATTCATGCAGCACTTATTCATGCTGTAACCACCAGATATACGAGCTTCTAATCATGCATTTTTGTGCAATTTCCAGTGGAATTGTATGCCACTTCGCGAGCGCTCACACGCACCCTCCCCGTAACTGATGTGCAGGATTGTCAGCGTCGGTTTAATTACCCAAGTTTGAGGTAAAGATTCGATCTGGCTCATGGTAACATGTGGCCTTGCCAACCGAAATTTTGGAACGGTGCTGCCCAAGGGCGGCGCCAATAAATAATAAACGGACCAACGATAGCTTATCCGAAGTACCCTTCACTACAATGGATGTAACTCGGCTCAAAATGGTCGTGGCGACTTCAAACCGGTGTAGATCGATTCGTCGAAGCGTTGCGCATCGCCCGCCCTGTGCTCTTAAATCACGCGGAAAACGAACGACGTTTACGAGGTGTTTGAGGCCGAAAACGGTCCGGTGCGCTCCCACAGCAACCATCGGCCTGCATCGCAGTCTGCAGCTTCTGGCATGCAGCACTTATTCATGCTGTAACCACCAGATATACGAGCCTCTAAACATGCATTTTTGTGCAATTTCCAGTGGAATTGTATGCCACTTCGCGAGCGCTCACACGCACCCTCCCCGTAACTGATGTGCAGGATTGTCAGCGTCGGTTTAATTACCCAAGTTTGAGGTAAAGATTCGATCTGGCTCATGGTAACATGTGGCCTTGCCAACCGAAATTTTGGAACGGTGCTGCCCAAGGGCGGCGCCAATAAATAATAAACGGACCAACGATAGCTTATCCGAAGTACCCTTCACTACAATGGATGTAACTCGGCTCAAAATGGTCGTGGCGACTTCAAACCGGTGTAGATCGATTCGTCGAAGCGTTGCGCATCGCCCGCCCTGTGCTCTTAAATCACGCGGAAAACGAACCACGTTTACGAGGTGTTTGAGGCCGAAAACGGTCCGGTGCGCTCCCACAGCAACCATCGGCCTGCATCGCAGTCTGCAGCTTCTGGCATGCAGCACTTATTCATGCTGTAACCACCAGATATACGAGCCTCTAAACATGCATTTTTGTGCAATTTCCAGTGGAATTGTATGCCACTTCGCGAGCGCTCACACGCACCCTCCCCGTAACTGATGTGCAGGATTGTCAGCGTCGGTTTAATTACCCAAGTTTGAGGCAAAGATTCGATCTGGCTCATGGTAACATGTGGCCTTGTCAACCGAAATTTTGGAACGGTGCTGCCCAAGGGCGGCGCCAATAAATAATAAACGGACCAACGATAGCTTATCCGAAGTACCCTTCACTACAATGGATGTAACTCGGCTCAAAATGGTCGTGGCGACTTCAAACCGGTGTAGATCGATTCGTCGAAGCGTTGCGCATCGCCCGCCCTGTGCTCTTAAATCACGCGGAAAACGAACGACGTTTACGAGGTGTTTGAGGCCGAAAACGGTCCGGTGCGCTCCCACAGCAACCATCGGCCTGCATCGCAGTCTGCAGCTTCTGGCATGCAGCACTTATTCATGCTGTAACCACCAGATATACGAGCCTCTAAACATGCATTTTTGTGCAATTTCCAGTGGAATTGTATGCCACTTCGCGAGCGCTCACACGCACCCTCCCCGTAACTGATGTGCAGGATTGTCAGCGTCGGTTTAATTACCCAAGTTTGAGGTAAAGATTCGATCTGGCTCATGGTAACATGTGGCCTTGCCAACCGAAATTTTGGAACGGTGCTGCCCAAGGGCGGCGCCAATAAATAATAAACGGACCAACGATAGCTTATCCGAAGTACCCTTCACTACAATGGATGTAACTCGGCTCAAAATGGTCGTGGCGACTTCAAACCGGTGTAGATCGATTCGTCGAAGCGTTGCGCATCGCCCGCCCTGTGCTCTTAAATCACGCGGAAAACGAACGACGTTTACGAGGTGTTTGAGGCCGAAAACGGTCCGGTGCGCTCCCACAGCAACCATCGGCCTGCATCGCAGTCTGCAGCTTCTGGCATGCAGCACTTATTCATGCTGTAACCACCAGATATACGAGCCTCTAAACATGCATTTTTGTGCAATTTCCAGTGGAATTGTATGCCACTTCGCGAGCGCTCACACGCACCCTCCCCGTAACTGATGTGCAGGATTGTCAGCGTCGGTTTAATTACCCAAGTTTGAGGTAAAGATTCGATCTGGCTCATGGTAACATGTGGCCTTGCCAACCGAAATTTTGGAACGGTGCTGCCCAAGGGCGGCGCCAATAAATAATAAACGGACCAACGATAGCTTATCCGAAGTACCCTTCACTACAATGGATGTAACTCGGCTCAAAATGGTCGTGGCGACTTCAAACCGGTGTAGATCGATTCGTCGAAGCGTTGCGCATCGCCCGCCCTGTGCTCTTAAATCACGCGGAAAACGAACGACGTTTACGAGGTGTTTGAGGCCGAAAACGGTCCGGTGCGCTCCCACAGCAACCATCGGCCTGCATCGCAGTCTGCAGCTTCTGGCATGCAGCACTTATTCATGCTGTAACCACCAGATATACGAGCCTCTAAACATGCATTTTTGTGCAATTTCCAGTGGAATTGTATGCCACTTCGCGAGCGCTCACACGCACCCTCCCCGTAACTGATGTGCAGGATTGTCAGCGTCGGTTTAATTACCCAAGTTTGAGGTAAAGATTCGATCTGGCTCATGGTAACATGTGGCCTTGCCAACCGAAATTTTGGAACGGTGCTGCCCAAGGGCGGCGCCAATAAATAATAAACGGACCAACGATAGCTTATCCGAAGTACCCTTCACTACAATGGATGTAACTCGGCTCAAAATGGTCGTGGCGACTTCAAACCGGTGTAGATCGATTCGTCGAAGCGTTGCGCATCGCCCGCCCTGTGCTCTTAAATCACGCGGAAAACGAACGACGTTTACGAGGTGTTTGAGGCCGAAAACGGTCCGGTGCGCTCCCACAGCAACCATCGGCCTGCATCGCAGTCTGCAGCTTCTGGCATGCAGCACTTATTCATGCTGTAACCACCAGATATACGAGCCTCTAAACATGCATTTTTGTGCAATTTCCAGTGGAATTGTATGCCACTTCGCGAGCGCTCACACGCACCCTCCCCGTAACTGATGTGCAGGATTGTCAGCGTCGGTTTAATTACCCAAGTTTGAGGTAAAGATTCGATCTGGCTCATGGTAACATGTGGCCTTGCCAACCGAAATTTTGGAACGGTGCTGCCCAAGGGCGGCGCCAATAAATAATAAACGGACCAACGATAGCTTATCCGAAGTACCCTTCACTACAATGGATGTAACTCGGCTCAAAATGGTCGTGGCGACTTCAAACCGGTGTAGATCGATTCGTCGAAGCGTTGCGCATCGCCCGCCCTGTGCTCTTAAATCACGCGGAAAACGAACGACGTTTACGAGGTGTTTGAGGCCGAAAACGGTCCGGTGCGCTCCCACAGCAACCATCGGCCTGCATCGAAGTCTGCAGCTTCTGGCATGCAGCACGCATTCATGCAGCACTTATTCATGCTGTAACCACCAGATATACGAGCCTCTAAACATGCATTTTTGTGCAATTTCCAGTGGAATTGTATGCCACTTCGCGAGCGCTCACACGCACCCTCCCCGTAACTGATGTGCAGGATTGTCAGCGTCGGTTTAATTACCCAAGTTTGAGGTAAAGATTCGATCTGGCTCATGGTAACATGTGGCCTTGCCAACCGAAATTTTGGAACGGTGCTGCCCAAGGGCGGCGCCAATAAATATTAAACGGACCAACGATAGCTTATCCGAAGTACCCTTCACTACAATGGATGTAACTCGGCTCAAAATCAACGATCATCTTCCCTCGAGTTGAGCGGTCGGTTCGTCCTCCGCTCTCTCCCCTCTAGTCAAATTACCCCTCCCCTCGTCTCTCTCCCATCGACTGCCGTCCTCGAACTGCAAGGAGCCTCGCCTCGTCTTCACTAGTCGGCATTGTGGGATAGCCGACGTGGTGGTCGAACCCACCTGACGAGGTGAGCTATCTTCATTGTCGCTAAACCCCAACGCGCGATGAGTACAAACACACCGAAAGCTCCCCTCCCTGCTGCTGCTCGCGCCTTTCGTGCAGCTAGTCAAGAGTCGGTAGAGGCCCTTTCCAAGAAAGTCGACATGATGATGGGCCTTCTCTCCGAGTTACTGTCCCTTCACAAGACAGTCCCTCCTCCCTCTCTCACTCCTCCCATCCCTCTCTCCACTCCCTCTGTCGCTCCCGTCACTGACATTGCCCGTCAGATCTATGAGGGATGTGTGAAAGCCATCGATGATAAAGCTGCCTATGAGGAGAAGGAAAAGAGAGTTGTCGTGATTGGAATGAAGGAAGATCAGAGCCCGACGGAGAATGCTGAGAAGGACGAGAAATTGGTGGAATCGTTGGTCCTCTACTCTGGAGACCCCGAAGTGAAGAAGGCGTTCGATGCAGGGCAGATCACTCACCATCGTCATCCAAAGGACAAACCGCCCGGTAACCGACCACTGAAGATCCAACTCCCTAGCAAGTGTCTCAGAGACGCAATGCTCGATGGAATCAGATCGAAACGAGGTCGTCCTCCTCCACTTCCCGCCCCTTCATTCATCAGGAAGGACCTATCGCCCAATCAATTGGATCTGGAAAGAGCAGCAAGAGAGGAAGTAAAGAAGAAGAATATCGAAGTTGGATCCCTCACGTATGGCCTCCGTGACTACAGTATCATCACTTACCGTAACCCACGCGCTCTCCCGCCCAACTACTCTAGACGATCGATCGATAACGGAATGCCTCCCATGAACAAAACTGCCGATACCACTTCAGACTCATCTACTGCATCTGCTGCCGCCGCTCCTACCTCTGTCTCTTCCTCTGAGCCCGTGCCCGAGCCACGCCCCAGTCACGTGAACACCGCCCCTCGAGGAGGATCCCGCTAGGCCTCTGGCAGCAAGGTACCCGATCCCCAGTCCCCTCTCTTGCCTAGTTTTCGGTCCCATTCTCAATCACAGTTTAGTCAATCTTCTTTTGTTGCATCATCACTTGCTCATTCTCCCCCTGTTAGTACACGTCAGCATAACGATACCTCTTCCCCTGTCTCTCTCTATTATGCAAATGCGCGATCGATTAGATGCAAATCTCCCCAGCTCTCCTTTATCCTGTCTTCCTCCCAGTTTCGCATCATTTGCATATCTGAATCTTGGCTCGACCACTCTGACTGCGACTCTCTCTTAGTAGGCGGATTTTCTGATTACCACTCTTTCCGTACCGACCGAGTTATTTGCGAGAATTACGGTAGAGGCGGTGGTGTTGCGTGTATTGTCCATTCCTCCCTTAATCCTGTTCTTATTTCTTCCTTTTCATCCCCACTCATAGAGTCGTGTATTGTTGACCTACATCCACCTATCACACCTTCTTCACCCTTTAAAAAGATTCGTTTAGTAACTGTCTATAGATCGCCTTCCTCCCCGTTGTCATCTCTTGTTTCCCTTTTGGAACACCTTGAACCCTTACTTTCTGACGAATTTCCGTGTGTTCTAGTAGGTGATTTTAACTTCCCTTCTATCGATTGGGTGTCCCTATCATCTCCTATGCCCAACGATTTCCTTGACTTCATTGCGTTTCATCGCTTTCACCAGTACGTGTCATTTCCCTCTAGACTGAACAACTTCCTAGATCTCGTGTTTTGTAATCAAGACTTGATTGATAATGTAATGCCGTCTACCCCTCTTAGTGACCACTTGAGTATTACTTTAGAGCTCCGTATTCCCCCTCCTCCTCCACGTTTTTCCATCCCCTCCCGTTCATATTGTCGTGCTGATTGGCAATCAATCAATCATTGTATTTTCTCCCATAATTGGACCTGCTTTGAACTCTCTAGACGCGCATGAATCGTATGATTATTTCGTCGATTTCGTTAATCACACGCTTGATACTTTTGTCCCCATGTCAAAACCCTCCCCCCACTCTAGATACCCCAAGAATGTTAGAATACTTTACAGTAAGAGTCGACTATTGTCTCGAATTGCCCCTAACAGCATTGCTTGTAAACAAATGTCTCAACGTTTCACTGTCGATTTTGATAGATTCCATTGTTCTTTGGAAAATAGAATTGTTTCCTCTTCAAACTCTAAGATGTTTTATAGCTATTGTAATGACAAACTTAAGCCCCCCAAGTCCACCCCATCCGCTATTCTTGACTCTGACGGTAGACTCTTGTTGACCAACGATCAAAAGTGTATTGCTTTCGATAGGTACTTCTGTTCCGTTTTTACGACCCCTAAATTATGCAACCTTCCTGCTCCCACATCCCTACACTCATTTGACCTGCCTTTCATTTCCGCACACGATGTAATTTATGCTCTAAGTAAACTCGCGCCCAAAGTAAATGTCACCCCTGATAGAATTCCTAGCGTTGTTCTGTCGAAGTGTAAACTATCGATTATTTCTCCTCTAGTTATTATTTATAACAAGTCGCTTCTTACTTCCCAAGTACCCCATCTCTGGCGTCAAGCCCTAGTTAAACCTATTCCTAAGAAATCGAGTAATTCCATCACTGATTATCGCCCTATCTCTCTCACCTCTTCTGTTTGTAAAGTCTTTGAAAAGATTCTCATTCGAAAAATTACCACTTTTCTTGACGAGAATTGTCTTTTTGATCCTCACCAGACTGGTTTCCGAGATTGTAGGTCTACTTCCACTAACCTCGCGGAAACGTTCTCCCACTACCTTCGAATTTCTAAGAAAGGCGTTCCCTTTGACACCATTTACATTGATTTTAAGAAAGCATTCGATTCTATAGATCATAGATTATTGCTGTACAAACTGTCTAAACTTGGATTTTCTGATCACCTTGTAGCATGGCTCCGTTCTTATCTCTCTGGCAGAACCCAATCAGTATTCCTCGACTCCTCCTTCTCTCCCCCCTCACCTGTTATTTCTGGAGTTCCGCAAGGTTCCTGTCTCGGCCCTCTTCTGTTTATCTTATTCATTAATGACATTTGTTCTAATTTCCCCAAATCCATTTATTATTCCGTTTATGCTGATGATCTTAAGTTGTTCGCTGAATCCCCTCTTCATTCCGATGATTTGCAATCCGCTTTAAATATTGTGTCTCAGTGGTCAGCACAATGGAACTTAGGAATTTCAGAAACCAAATGTAATGTTGTTCATTATGGCCCAAATAATCCCCGTAGACAATTCAGAATCAATAATATTGTTCTCAATGAGCCTTCTTGCGACCCTATCGTAGTCAAGGACTTAGGTGTTCATTTCTCACCTTCCCTTTCCTTCTCTACCCATATCAACAAAATTCTTTGTAAGGCTCGCTCTAAGTCCAACCTCATTTTCAAATCATTTCGTAGCAATTCGCCTTCATTGTACCTAAAGACCTTTACCACTTTTATTCTACCTAATATTGAATACTGCTCTGTGATCTGGAACCCTGTTCATAGTGTAGAATTAACTAAAGCTCTTGAGAAAATCCAGCGCGACTTTACTCGTAGAATGTATAAGAGATGCTCCCTTCCCCCTGTCCCCTATAGAACGAGACTTCATGATCTTAAGTTAGTAACTCTCGAGCGTCGTAGGTTCACTGCTGACATTGTTTTTCTCCATTCGATTCTAAACGGTAGATATGCTCTCGATGTGTCCTCTCTTCTTACTCGTGCACCCCCAATTCGATCTTTACGTAACACCCACCCTCTTCGTATTTCTATCCCTTTTATTCCTCATAACTCATTTTCGACCCTTGTATCTAGAACTATTACTATTTGGAATTCCCTTTCTCCTAGCCAAGTATTCTACTCCCACGAGCTGTTTTGTAGCTTCATCCGCTCTCAACCCCCCTCTTTCTTCCCCCATTCTAATATTGCCAATTGGCTTGATCTTTGATCCCTACCACCTACTCTCCCCCTCCCCCTCCCTTGCTGCCAAGCACCCCAACCACCACCAACCGATTCGATCTACATCGACGGACATCCGTTTCTGGAACAATATCGCCACATTTCTTGTACATTTGCAAAGTAACGGAAATAAATGAATGAATGAATGAATGAAAATGGTCGTGGCGACTTCAAACCGGTGTAGATCGATTCGTCGAAGCGTTGCGCATCGCCCGCCCTGTGCTCTTAAATCACGCGGAAAACGAACGACGTTTACGAGGTGTTTGAGGCCGAAAACGGTCCGGTGCGCTCCCACAGCAACCATCGGCCTGCATCGCAGTCTGCAGCTTCTGGCATGCAGCACTTATTCATGCTGTAACCACCAGATATACGAGCCTCTAAACATGCATTTTTGTGCAATTTCCAGTGGAATTGTATGCCACTTCGCGAGCGCTCACACGCACCCTCCCCGTAACTGATGTGCAGGATTGTCAGCGTCGGTTTAATTACCCAAGTTTGAGGTAAAGATTCGATCTGGCTCATGGTAACATGTGGCCTTGCCAACCGAAATTTTGGAACGGTGCTGCCCAAGGGCGGCGCCAATAAATAATAAACGGACCAACGATAGCTTATCCGAAGTACCCTTCACTACAATGGATGTAACTCGGCTCAAAATGGTCGTGGCGACTTCAAACCGGTGTAGATCGATTCGTCGAAGCGTTGCGCATCGCCCGCCCTGTGCTCTTAAATCACGCGGAAAACGAACGACGTTTACGAGGTGTTTGAGGCCGAAAACGGTCCGGTGCGCTCCCACAGCAACCATCGGCCTGCATCGCAGTCTGCAGCTTCTGGCATGCAGCACGCATTCATGCAGCACTTATTCATGCTGTAACCACCAGATATACGAGCTTCTAATCATGCATTTTTGTGCAATTTCCAGTGGAATTGTATGCCACTTCGCGAGCGCTCACACGCACCCTCCCCGTAACTGATGTGCAGGATTGTCAGCGTCGGTTTAATTACCCAAGTTTGAGGTAAAGATTCGATCTGGCTCATGGTAACATGTGGCCTTGCCAACCGAAATTTTGGAACGGTGCTGCCCAAGGGCGGCGCCAATAAATAATAAACGGACCAACGATAGCTTATCCGAAGTACCCTTCACTACAATGGATGTAACTCGGCTCAAAATGGTCGTGGCGACTTCAAACCGGTGTAGATCGATTCGTCGAAGCGTTGCGCATCGCCCGCCCTGTGCTCTTAAATCACGCGGAAAACGAACGACGTTTACGAGGTGTTTGAGGCCGAAAACGGTCCGGTGCGCTCCCACAGCAACCATCGGCCGTCATCGCAGTCTGCAGCTTCTGGCATGCAGCACGCATTCATGCAGCACTTATTCATGCTGTAACCACCAGATATACGACCTTCTAATCATGCATTTTTGTGCAATTTCCAGTGGAATTGTATGCCACTTCGCGAGCGCTCACACGCACCCTCCCCGTAACTGATGTGCAGGATTGTCAGCGTCGGTTTAATTACCCAAGTTTGAGGTAAAGATTCGATCTGGCTCATGGTAACATGTGGCCTTGTCAACCGAAATTTTGGAACGGTGCTGCCCAAGGGCGGCGCCAATAAATAATAAACGGACCAACGATAGCTTATCCGAAGTACCCTTCACTACAATGGATGTAACTCGGCTCAAAATGGTCGTGGCGACTTCAAACCGGTGTAGATCGATTCGTCGAAGCGTTGCGCATCGCCCGCCCTGTGCTCTTAAATCACGCGGAAAACGAACGACGTTTACGAGGTGTTTGAGGCCGAAAACGGTCCGGTGCGCTCCCACAGCAACCATCGGCCTGCATCGCAGTCTGCAGCTTCTGGCATGCAGCACGCATTCATGCAGCACTTATTCATGCTGTAACCACCAGATATACGAGCTTCTAAACATGCATTTTTGTGCAATTTCCAGTGGAATTGTATGCCACTTCGCGAGCGCTCACACGCACCCTCCCCGTAACTGATGTGCAGGATTGTCAGCGTCGGTTTAATTACCCAAGTTTGAGGTAAAGATTCGATCTGGCTCATGGTAACATGTGGCCTTGCCAACCGAAATTTTGGAACGGTGCTGCCCAAGGGCGGCGCCAATAAATAATAAACGGACCAACGATAGCTTATCCGAAGTACCCTTCACTACAATGGATGTAACTCGGCTCAAAATGGTCGTGGCGACTTCAAACCGGTGTAGATCGATTCGTCGAAGCGTTGCGCATCGCCCGCCCTGTGCTCTTAAATCACGCGGAAAACGAACGACGTTTACGAGGTGTTTGAGGCCGAAAACGGTCCGGTGCGCTCCCACAGCAACCATCGGCCTGCATCGCAGTCTGCAGCTTCTGGCATGCAGCACTTATTCATGCTGTAACCACCAGATATACGAGCCTCTAAACATGCATTTTTGTGCAATTTCCAGTGGAATTGTATGCCACTTCGCGAGCGCTCACACGCACCCTCCCCGTAACTGATGTGCAGGATTGTCAGCGTCGGTTTAATTACCCAAGTTTGAGGTAAAGATTCGATCTGGCTCATGGTAACATGTGTCCTTGCCAACCGAAATTTTGGAACGGTGCTGCCCAAGGGCGGCGCCAATAAATAATAAACGGACCAACGATAGCTTATCCGAAGTACCCTTCACTACAATGGATGTAACTCGGCTCAAAATGGTCGTGGCGACTTCAAACCGGTGTAGATCGATTCGTCGAAGCGTTGCGCATCGCCCGCCCTGTGCTCTTAAATCACGCGGAAAACGAACGACGTTTACGAGGTGTTTGAGGCCGAAAACGGTCCGGTGCGCTCCCACAGCAACCATCGGCCTGCATCGCAGTCTGCAGCTTCTGGCATGCAGCACTTATTCATGCTGTAACCACCAGATATACGAGCCTCTAAACATGCATTTTTGTGCAATTTCCAGTGGAATTGTATGCCACTTCGCGAGCGCTCACACGCACCCTCCCCGTAACTGATGTGCAGGATTGTCAGCGTCGGTTTAATTACCCAAGTTTGAGGTAAAGATTCGATCTGGCTCATGGTAACATGTGGCCTTGCCAACCGAAATTTTGGAACGGTGCTGCCCAAGGGCGGCGCCAATAAATAATAAACGGACCAACGATAGCTTTTCCGAAGTACCCTTCACTACAATGGATGTAACTCGGCTCAAAATGGTCGTGGCGACTTCAAACCGGTGTAGATCGATTCGTCGAAGCGTTGCGCATCGCCCGCCCTGTGCTCTTAAATCACGCGGAAAACGAACGACGTTTACGAGGTGTTTGAGGCCGAAAACGGTCCGGTGCGCTCCCACAGCAACCATCGGCCTGCATCGCAGTCTGCAGCTTCTGGCATGCAGCACGCATTCATGCAGCACTTATTCATGCTGTAACCACCAGATATACGAGCCTCTAAACATGCATTTTTGTGCAATTTCCAGTGGAATTGTATGCCACTTCGCGAGCGCTCACACGCACCCTCCCCGTAACTGATGTGCAGGATTGTCAGCGTCGGTTTAATTACCCAAGTTTGAGGTAAAGATTCGATCTGGCTCATGGTAACATGTGGCCTTGCCAACCGAAATTTGGAACGGTGCTGCCCAAGGGCGGCGCCAATAAATAATAAACGGACCAACGATAGCTTATCCGAAGTACCCTTCACTACAATGGATGTAACTCGGCTCAAAATGGTCGTGGCGACTTCAAACCGGTGTAGATCGATTCGTCGAAGCGTTGCGCATCGCCCGCCCTGTGCTCTTAAATCACGCGGAAAACGAACGACGTTTACGAGGTGTTTGAGGCCGAAAAACGGTCCGGTGCGCTCCCACAGCAACCATCGGCCTGCATCGCAGTCTGCAGCTTCTGGCATGCAGCACGCATTCATGCAGCACTTATTCATGCTGTAACCACCAGATATACGAGCTTCTAACATGCATTTTTGTGCAATTTCCAGTGGAATTGTATGCCACTTCGCGAGCGCTCACACGCACCCTCCCCGTAACTGATGTGCAGGATTGTCAGCGTCGGTTTAATTACCCAAGTTTGAGGTAAAGATTCGATCTGGCTCATGGTAACATGTGGCCTTGCCAACCGAAATTTTGGAACGGTGCTGCCCAAGGGCGGCGCCAATAAATAATAAACGGACCAACGATAGCTTATCCGAAGTACCCTTCACTACAATGGATGTAACTCGGCTCAAAATGGTCGTGGCGACTTCAAACCGGTGTAGATCGATTCGTCGAAGCGTTGCGCATCGCCCGCCTGTGCTCTTAAATCACGCGGAAAACGAACGACGTTTACGAGGTGTTTGAGGCCGAAAACGGTCCGGTGCGCTCCCACAGCAACCATCGGCCTGCATCGCAGTCTGCAGCTTCTGGCATGCAGCACGCATTCATGCAGCACTTATTCATGCTGTAACCACCAGATATACGAGCCTCTAAATCATGCATTTTTGTGCAATTTCCAGTGGAATTGTATGCCACTTCGCGAGCGCTCACACGCACCCTCCCCGTAACTGATGTGCAGGATTGTCAGCGTCGGTTTAATTACCCAAGTTTGAGGTAAAGATTCGATCTGGCTCATGGTAAACATGTGGCCTTGTCCAACCGAAATTTTGGAACGGTGCTGCCCAAGGGCGGCGCCAATAAATAATAAACGGACCAACGATAGCTTATCCGAAGTACCCTTCACTACAATGGATGTAACTCGGCTCAAAATGGTCGTGGCGACTTCAAACCGGTGTAGATCGATTCGTCGAAGCGTTGCGCATCGCCCGCCCTGTGCTCTTAAATCACGCGGAAAACGAACGACGTTTACGAGGTGTTTGAGGCCGAAAACGGTCCGGTGCGCTCCCACAGCAACCATCGGCCTGCATCGCAGTCTGCAGCTTCTGGCATGCAGCACGCATTCATGCAGCACTTATTCATGCTGTAACCACCAGATATACGAGCCTCTAAACATGCATTTTTGTGCAATTTCCAGTGGAATTGTATGCCACTTCGCGAGCGCTCACACGCACCCTCCCCGTAACTGATGTGCAGGATTGTCAGCGTCGGTTTAATTACCCAAGTTTGAGGTAAAGATTCGATCTGGCTCATGGTAACATGTGGCCTTGCAACCGAAATTTTGGAACGGTGCTGCCCAAGGGCGGCGCCAAATAATAATAAACGGACCAACGATAGCTTATCCGAAGTACCCTTCACTACAATGGATGTAACTCGGCTCAAAATGGTCGTGGCGACTTCAAACCGGTGTAGATCGATTCGTCGAAGCGTTGCGCATCGCCCGCCCTGTGCTCTTAAATCACGCGGAAAACGAACGACGTTTACGAGGTGTTTGAGGCCGAAAACGGTCCGGTGCGCTCCCACAGCAACCATCGGCCTGCATCGCAAGTCTGCAGCTTCTGGCATGCAGCACTTATTCATGCTGTAACCACCAGATATACGAGCCCTCTAAACATG
Organism: Pristionchus pacificus; assembly: GCA_000180635.4. Taxonomy (NCBI): domain Eukaryota; kingdom Metazoa; phylum Nematoda; class Chromadorea; order Rhabditida; family Neodiplogasteridae; genus Pristionchus; species Pristionchus pacificus. The sequence goes on from ABKE04000019.1 coordinate 35,595, forward strand.
CATTTTTGTGCAATTTCCAGTGGAATTGTATGCCACTTCGCGAGCGCTCACACGCACCCTCCCCGTAACTGATGTGCAGGATTGTCAGCGTCGGTTTAATTACCCAAGTTTGAGGTAACGATTCGAATCTGGCCTCATGGTAAATGGGCCTGTCCAACCGGAAATTTTGAAACGGTGCTGCCCAAGGGCGGCGCCCATAAATAATAAACGGACCAAAAGATCGCTTATCCGAAGTACCCTTCACTACAATGGATGTAACTCGGCTCAAAATGGTCGTGGCGACTTCAAACCGGTGTAGATCGATTCGTCGAAGCGTTGCGCATCGCCCGCCCTGTGCTCTTAAATCACGCGGAAAACGAACGACGTTTTACGAGGTGTTTGAGGCCGAAAAACGGTCCGGTGCGCTCCCACAGCAACCATCGGCCTGCATCGCAGTCTGCAGCTTCTGGCATGCAGCACTTATTCATGCTGTAACCACCAGATATACGAGCCTCTAAACATGCATTTTTGTGCAATTTCCAGTGGAATTGTATGCCACTTCGCGAGCGCTCACACGCACCCTCCCCGTAACTGATGTGCAGGATTGTCAGCGTCGGTTTAATTACCCAAGTTTGAGGTAAAGATTCGATCTGGCTCATGGTAACATGTGGCCTTGCAACCGAAATTTTGGAACGGTGCTGCCCAAGGGCGGCGCCAATAAATATAAACGGACCAACGATAGCTTATCCGAAGTACCCTTCACTACAATGGATGTAACTCGGCTCAAAATGGTCGTGGCGACTTCAAACCGGTGTAGATCGATTCGTCGAAGCGTTGCGCATCGCCCGCCCTGTGCTCTTAAATCACGCGGAAAACGAACGACGTTTACGAGGTGTTTGAGGCCGAAAACGGTCCGGTGCGCTCCCACAGCAACCATCGGCCTGCATCGCAGTCTGCAGCTTCTGGCATGCAGCACTTATTCATGCTGTAACCACCAGATATACGAGCCTCTAAACATGCATTTTTGTGCAATTTCCAGTGGAATTGTATGCCACTTCGCGAGCGCTCACACGCACCCTCCCCGTAACTGATGTGCAGGATTGTCAGCGTCGGTTTAATTACCCAAGTTTGAGGTAAAGATTCGATCTGGCTCATGGTAACATGTGGCCTTGCCAACCGAAATTTTGGAACGGTGCTGCCCAAGGGCGGCGCCAATAAATAATAAACGGACCAACGATAGCTTATCCGAAGTACCCTTCACTACAATGGATGTAACTCGGCTCAAAATGGTCGTGGCGACTTCAAACCGGTGTAGATCGATTCGTCGAAGCGTTGCGCATCGCCCGCCCTGTGCTCTTAAATCACGCGGAAAACGAACGACGTTTACGAGGTGTTTGAGGCCGAAAACGGTCCGGTGCGCTCCCACAGCAACCATCGGCCTGCATCGCAGTCTGCAGCTTCTGGCATGCAGCACGCATTCATGCAGCACTTATTCATGCTGTAACCACCAGATATACGAGCCTCTAAACATGCATTTTTGTGCAATTTCCAGTGGAATTGTATGCCACTTCGCGAGCGCTCACACGCACCCTCCCCGTAACTGATGTGCAGGATTGTCAGCGTCGGTTTAATTACCCAAGTTTGAGGTAAAGATTCGATCTGGCTCATGGTAACATGTGGCCTTGCCAACCGAAATTTTGGAACGGTGCTGCCCAAGGGCGGCGCCAATAAATAATAAACGGACCAACGATAGCTTATCCGAAGTACCCTTCACTACAATGGATGTAACTCGGCTCAAAATGGTCGTGGCGACTTCAAACCGGTGTAGATCGATTCGTCGAAGCGTTGCGCATCGCCCGCCTGTGCTCTTAAATCACGCGGAAAACGAACGACGTTTTACGAGGTGTTTGAGGCCGAAAACGGTCCGGTGCGCTCCCACAGCAACCATCGGCCTGCATCGCAGTCTGCAGCTTCTGGCATGGCAGCACTT